>JAKSZP010015922.1:0-161714 GCA_022478985.1 Massospora cicadina | reverse complement strand
ACTTTTTTGGTTCCCCCGATCAATAAAAAGATAAAAAAAACTTTAAAAAGTGTTTATCATTACTTTTAATTTAAAAGTAAGTTTCATATATTTTAAGAATAATTTGTGGCATCTATAGGCGGATCCCACAAGACTGCAACCAAAATAATAAATACCTGCCATAGGTTTTATAAACATACCAATCAAATCAGGATAAACTTCAACAATGACAAATTTACTAAATGAAAACATCTATGAATATATAAAAGAAGAATAAATCTAAACAAAAGAAACTAAGAAATCTAAATAACTAGCCGATTTACCCGTGCTTAGGTACGGTGTCTAAAATTTCAGATTTTCAATTTATTAATTTAGATTTTATACTATAGATAAACAAAACCACTCAGCCAAATCTAATTGCTCAATCGAATCAACCAAAAACCACCAACCACTCAGGTAAGCCTAACTGAATTTATCAAAACAACCAATAACTAATCACCCCTCAAAACTAAAATATGTCCTATCGATTCGACCAAAAGCCATTAACCACTCGGCCAAACAAAATAAACCTATCGAATCAATCAAATAACTCCAAACTGCTACCCGAAACACCTCTCTATATTTAAAATCATTGTGTACGTGACATCTCCCAAACTACTAAATCAACTTCTACTTAACTTGCCAAAAGTATTTTATTAATTAGGTGAACCAAATTAGGCAGGTTTTTAAAATATATAAACCTAACATCCAGATACCGGTGCTTCGCTACGGTATTTAGTTTATCAGATGATGGTAAGCTCACATTGTAGCCTATAGGCTGTGCCAACACTACTATTGAGCCACTCGGACTAACAGCTTCATTGTTGCCCTCGTGGCTGGTGAGCTGATTATCCTAATTACTTAATTTACTTAAAACTCTAATACTAATTTTTGTTTAGTCTCAGGTGAGTAATTTGGTGAATTTATTAATACCAGCATACAACGCCATGTTCATTTGTTCCTTTTTTTGTTTCTGTCATGTATCAGAGATGACGTTGTATACGGATTTTAATTTTTTGTGATTTTCTTACTTTTCCAATGCGCGAGGAAACTTCTCGAGGCTGAGACGAACGAAAAAAAATTCATCGAAATCAGTCAATCCGTTCTCGAGATATCATCAAAAAAACCGTTCCATACAAAATGTATGAGAGAAATTAATTTTCTTCATAAATTTTTTTTCGTGAATTTTTTCCCATGTTTTAATAGTTATTCTGCTATTTGGGGCGGAGACAAATCCAACAAATCAAAGATCATAAAAATCGGTCCAGCCGTTCTTGAGTTATAAATGGTGTAACTAACCCGACTTTGTTTTATATATAGATTTAACAAGCTGAGAAAAATTGAATGACAGAAGACAGTGTTGTAGAAAAAGATGCTCTTTCAGTTCAAATATAGAACAATAAATTTTAAAGTGAAGTTGGAAAATAATGAACACTCAAAAACGCATTTTATAGCATATTGTAAAGCTACTTATCCCTGTATTACCCATAATGTAAGTGGAAAACGAAACAGCTGAGATGTTTAGAATAAAGCAAGACAAGGTGAAACAGGTCAACGTCCAAAACTTCCCGTTATCCCTAGTTTCAAACGTATATGGATAATTTTACCCAAGACGTTAATTGATTCGAACATGGGTCTTGCAGGAGAATTGTATTAGGCATAAATAAGCTAGCCAATAAGATTTTATTTTGGGTTCAAACTATCCTTAGCTCATGCAATTCAGGAGATAAGCAAATGAGGAGTAAGATTATTCCACAAAAACGATTCGTTGCTTTAGATAAAATGTATTTACGGTAATGGGGTGCAGCTTCAGTGGCACCACTTTTTGCGAAATCATTCGATGCGTGGAGTTGGGACGTTGAACAAATTGAGATTGGATGAAATCATGTTATGCCGATAGTATTTATTTGGTTAACGATTATTTGATTTGGTGAAAGTAAACGAATCGAAGCTTGAACAAATATTGGTCTGTCTGGTGAGGTTACCGCTCTCAATGTTGGTTCGGGTAGTATATGCGGTATTCATAATGCTTGTAGCTTTAGCCCAAACACCAAATTCAACTCTAGGTAATATACCGAATAACGCGAACTGACAATTTAGGTGGGCCAGTGGTGACTGTGACGAGTACCCAATATTCCGATCCGCCAGCGGTGGTGGTAACGGAGACAGCCACCTCATTTTACATTGATCAAAGTGCTAGGCCTACCCCACAACCCTCCAAAAAACCGGCTGCCGGTGACTCCCCGCCACAAACGGTGGTCATATGGGTAATGGTTGGCGTTGTAGGCGTAGCTGTATTGGTTGGGAGTGTCGCATTTATTCTTCGAAGGTTGAGTCGTCGCGCCCAAGACCCCGGAATACCCACCCGCCCTCGATCAGATGGCAACTCTCGCTCCCTCTTCTCCAAAACTCGTTAATCACTCCCAGGAATCTGAGGCCGTATTTCTTCGTCAGCTTAACGAACCTTGATCTGTTTATATTTACATCATCTTGTTCATCTAAACTGGGGCTCATCCTTTTTTATGCACTGCTTTATTACGAATTAAACTCTTAAATTCCCATATCCTTTGCTACGACATATGGTTCAATCATCTGTACTGGGTTCAACCCAACCGAATCAAATAAAAATTAGATTACCACTTTTTAAGCCTTCTTGAACTCAATATAGACTTTTAAAAATATTGCGATGACTGCTTAAGTAACCTGAGCATCTGTTCTCCTTTGCTAACGCTAACGTGACTATTCAAGTTTCACTTGGGTTTTCAAATTTTCCATCTATAAAAGCGATACACAGAAGCTGTGGATGAACTCAATGGAATCAACTTTTTTTTAGTACTGATGGTCCCAAATGGAATCAACTTTTTTTAGTACTAGATGGTCCCAAATGGAATCAACTTTGATTTTATCTTTTACTTGCCTTTAAACTGTATTAAAAGCTTCATTAAATTCAGTTGCTTAATACTTTAAACTACAATGAATATAAAATCAGCTTGTTGCGATTTTATTAGCTGTTAATTTGGCCCGTTACCCAGCCCCTACAATTGACTTCAGAGATCTTTTGATAGCTTCGATGTGAGTGTAAGGTGGCATCGGGATCTATTTAATGGCGCTAAATAATCTCATATTTGACTTCCCTGCCACAACTCAGACAGCTTCATTTTTGACTTTAACAACACATATTATCAATTCTAATCTGGTGTAATTTTTATATATGAATCATCGGCATACTTTCAGGTGTGTAGCAAGATTATGCCTATATATTGCTATCACCTAAATAGATTGATAATTGACCAATCTTACGTTGTTAAACTGTTACTGGTGTTTTTACCTTATTTTTAAAAAATAGGAAATAAAAATAGAAAAAGAAAATTTTTTTAAAGAACTTGCTTTTCTTAAAGAAATAAAATAAAAAGTTAAAAAATATAATAAATAAATAAAACAGTTGTACTAAAAAATAAAATATAATTTTTTTGCCAAATAATTACTTTTAAAAAGTTATTTATGTATGACTGCAAGAAAAGTGAGGCTTGTGCATTTATATACAATCATATATATATCTATATTGTATGCATACTGTATATATTAAATTATATATAGTATTATATACAGTATATCTATATTATATATAATAGCATATAATTTTTTAATATAATATATATAATTATTTTTAATAATATATTTAAATTTTATTCGAGGTGGGCTGACCTGGGGATGATACCGCACCAATTAGGGAAGTGAAGAAAATGGGAAAGGAGGATAAAACCCGGAAAACTTCCATGCATGGCATATGATAGACCAGGAACTCCATGGACCACCTTTGCTATTTGCTATCTCAGTTCGGGGCATTGGTGTGCAAAACCACCAATCAAAATCGTCCCCTACCCAAAATCCATTACTGGGATCAAACTCGGGAGGCAGTGGTAGAGGGTCCATACTCTACCACTGGGATATCCTCCCTTAATAATATATTTAATGTACTATAGTTATTATATATATATTTTATATATTACTAGCCAATTTACCCGTGCTTTGCTACGATGACTATAAAATTAAATATTTTCAATTTATTAATTTAGATTTTATATTATAGATAAACAAAACTACTCAGCCAAATCTAATTGCTCAATCGAATCAACCAAAAACCACCAACCACTCAGGTAAGCCTAACTGAACTTATCAAAACAACCAATAATTAATCACCCCTCAAAGCTAAACTATGTCCTATCGATTCGACCAGAAGCCATTAACCACTCGGTCAAATAAAATAAACCTATCGAATCAAAATAAATAATACCAAACTGCTACCCAAAACATCTATATATTTAAAATCATCGTATATGTGACATATCTTTCAAACTACTAAATTAATATCTACTTAACTTGCCAAAAGTATTTTATTAATTAGGTGAACCAAATTAGGCAGGTTTTTAAAATATATAAACCTAGCATCCAGATATTCGTGCTTCGCTAAGGTATTTAGTTTATCAAATGATAAGCTCACATTGTAGCCTATAGGCTGTGCCAGCACTACTCTCAAGCCACTCGGACTAACAGCTCCGTTGTTGCCCTCGTGGCTGGTAAGCTGATTATCCTAATTACTTAATTTACTTAAAACTCTAATACTGATTTTTGTTTAGTCTCAGGTGAGCAATTTGGTGAATTATTAGAAGTATTCGCCAATTCTCACCAACTCACCCAAATAGATTGAACCTATCATACTCGATAGTTTCAGATTCGATCTTATTTGCCAATTCTCACCCACTCATCCAAATAGATTAAACTTATTAGAATCGATTAGCTTCAGGTGAGCAGTTTGGTGAATTATTCAATGATATTTGTCAATTCTCACTCACTCGCCCAAATAGATTGAACCCATCAGGCTCGATAAATTTGGATTCGATAAGATTTGCCAATTCTCATCCACTCACCCAAATAGCTTGACCCTATCAGACTTAAAGGTTTCAGATGTCAGTCAGTAGATCAGTCAGTCAGTCAATGTGTTTTATTAAGTAGATAAATATATAATATTATAGTTATTGTATATATGCTATATATTATATATACTTATATACTTTGTAGGATTGTATGCAAGTGTGCACGCCCTACTTTTCTTGTAGTCATGCATAGATTATTTTTTAAAATTAATCATTTGGCAAAGAACTTTTTTTACTTTTTAGTGCACCTTTTTTAATTTCACTATATATTTTTTAACTTTTTATTATTTTCTCTCTCTTGAGAAAGCAATTTTTTTAAAGAAAATATTTTTTCTATTTTTATTTTCTATCTTTTAACCATATTTTAATTAAATATTATTATATATTGCATATATTAAATTAGTAGGGTAATTTGGATCTTCAAAGATAACATTATATATTAAAATTTCTCATATGGTTATACAATATTAAACAACTTTTTATTCAAAGTTTTACTGTACAGAGTAATTAAATAGTGAAGTTTTTGATTATTGAGATACAATTGTAAATTGAAAAAACTTTTTTCTTGTCACTTATATACATGTTAAATATAAATTTAATATTAAATATATTATATTTTTATTTGAACTTAATTATTATTTCATTTACTGAGTTAAGTGTCACAATTTTTGTCAAATGTTTTAATGGGGTTTTTTTAAAGATTTCTCATTCAATCCATCTCTGATTTTGACCATCTAGTACTAAAAAAAAATCCATCTCTGATTTTGCATCATTATTGCAAGGATTTCTTCCAGTCAATTTGAAGTTGTCCAATTCTTCAATCCTAAGCCCATTGAGAGATCTAACTTGGCTAAGACTGACATACGCTTGATCTTCAGCAAAGAGCTTTGGCCCCAGATAAACAACTGCTTAGTCCATGGTGCTGCCTTGGATGTTGTGAATTGTTGATGCCATGATAAAATTAATGGCAACATTTGTTGTTCAGCGGTTTCATAGCTATACAGGGCAGGAAATTAAATGACTCTTGGATCTACTATATGAGAGCCATCTCTACCAAAGTCTATTTATCTGATGGTATGTCAGTCTCATACAGTTGGCCTCTACAGAAATGTGACCAAAAGATTTCAGTCACAAATCATATTGCTCCATTGACAAGACCTCTGGATACATCAATGTTTGATCACAGAATGACTTTTGATCTGACAGATATTTTTAAATCTTTTGACAAACCTCCAGTGTTGTCAATGTTATTTAGTATTATAGTATCCAAATGGGCATCATCTTGGAATGGTCAAGTGGCATCCACAAGTTGAGCTTATGCTTGAATATTGAAGATTTCAGAGCCTTTGCTTCTAAAGTTCTCCATTACTTTCCTATTGTGGTCATTAACTTTTTTATTGGTTGGGTAAATTTGCAATGCTTTTCTATTATCAATTCACCATCCATGTTGTGTTAACATTGTCCATCAACAAGCCTATGTGGTTGTCTGTAAGTTCTCCAACTTTAAGAGCATTTAGAATGTTGATGAATGCTGTATTACTATGTTATCTCATGTTCTCCTTTAATTCAACTAGTGTTAGTAGTCGCCAAAAGTGCATAGCTGGAAGCAAAAGTTCTGGGTGTTGGAATACTTGTTTTTCTCTTACTGGTGGTAGCTGCATCAAATAACCAAATACAAGATATTTCTGAAAGTTTTGAATTACACTACCAATGGGGCAGGTTTTCTCTCAAAGGTACTTAGGTGGATCTCCAAAAAGCAATAAATTAAAGTAAAAGCAGGTTATAATTTGACCCAATTTTTATTATCAGAAGGATGGAATATTTATAGGTTTTGTAACAGTTTGGGATCTGTTTGATCTAATTAATCGTTGAGCAATTGAATCTTCTATCCCTTTATCAGGATGGTACTGAATTTATTATTAGCTTTGATAAATTGAGATAGATTACCCTTTCCTTCCAATAATGTTGTAGAATTGATGAATTAGACTTTTCAGAATTAAGACAATTTGGCAAAATCCCAACACTTTCCCCCTCAAGATTCAATTGTGGAGAAGGGTGAATTCTTAAAAATCTAGGATGAATTCAGTTTATCACTATACCAATATCCACATGAACAATTGAGTATTCTAGTCCTTTTCAAAATATAACTTGATATGGTCCAGACCAGTTGGATCCTAACTTCTTGGTACATCCAACAGGTTGAGAGTGATAATACATAACAAAATCCCCAATCTGATACTCAGGTAAGACAGGTCTATTGTCATGTGTAGATGACATCATAGTGGGGACCAACCCCAGAGATAAGGTTGGGCGCCAGGAGGCCCAAAAGGTGAAGTTACAGGGCCTTCCTGACCTGAGGCATACCCTAGACCAACGCTGGTTATGGGCAAAATATGCCCAGGTTGGTACTAGTGGGGTGCCAAATGCCCAGTCCCTTACTATGGCCCAGGCGTTAAAATGAACGGTCTACATAATGAACGCAGACAGTTTGGTTCAGTTTGTTGAGGAACGGGGTTTTGAAACCTGTTCCATTTATGAAATCACATGTTCAGGTTGAATCCAAATTCAATCAATTACATGAGTGAAGTCAGTTTCAGCGTATTCTACCAATTGGGATGGTAGCATGTGCCTATTGGTGGGTTGGTGCTTGGGTCCACTTATGACAACCCCTTATTCCACTGTTAATAGTTAAATATGTTTTCTCTGACCAACATTCCTTGTTGGTCAGCTTCCCAAATAAACCCTTTCCCATTTTACATTTTTACTTTTATAATATTTTGAATGCTCCTAAGCGCAAACCTCTTTGAGGAGGTCTCATGCTCTGTTAACCTTGCCATTGCAAATACTTTATAGCTATCCCCTAGTGTACTGTTGGTTCTCCCAGGTTCCCTCCAACTTGGGTCGCTTATCCCCTTTCACTTTGTGCACCACATTGCTTTTGGTGATTCTTTTATTATAAAATTTGCACTTTTATGCCTAAGTTGTTATGCTCCAGCACCCTCTGCTAAGCTAATTACTTTAGCACTAACGGCTAGTTCCCTGGCGTTGGCCTGGTGCACCATGCACTGCCACGCTGGGAACAGGAGAGTTATAGACATTCTCCTTACATTTATGCTGATTGCTTCTTTGGGTCTCCTTCTGTGTAGTTATTTCAATTGATTTCATGGCTCGAACTTGAAGATGAATAATTTCATCAGACAGATTTTTCATAACTAAATCAGAGTTTTTGGGTATACTTTCTTTAACTATGGCTTAAATACTAGAAGGGACAGAGGGATCTCGCCCATATATGCCTTTGAAAGGTGACATCGTGATGATCTGATGATAACTTACTAGCTAAACAAATAAGGAACTAGACAAGTAGAAGTTCCACCAAGAGGGATAATACAATCCATCTTAAAAAAATTGAGACTAGAGTTCCATTGACTCATTTGATGGCTCCGTTCATGGATGGATTGTAAGGAATGGTTAATCGTTGGGTAGTATTAAATAACTTGGATAATCCTTGCAATAGTTGGGAGGTAAAATTAGACCTATTGTCAGACATAATGACTTTGGGACACCAATGTTAGGTGATGATGTGTTGGTAAAGGAACAGCGCAGTAGGTTTAGAAGAAGGGGTGGCAATGGAAATGGCCTCAACCCATTTAGTGAGGTGATTGACTGCCATAATAATGTACTGATGGCCATGTAATCCCCTAGGAAAAGAGCCTGCAACATCAGTGCTTACCACTTCAAATTCTTTAGTCAGAGGAATAACTTGATGTTGATAAGTAGGGTTAGTGGTTCCATGGATTTTACAAATGAGACAGGAGTTAAGGTTCTGTCAAATGAATTCAGTCATTGTTATTCCAATAATACCAAGTTTTCAACCATTCTTGAGTCTCCTTTAATCCGTTATGACCTACTTGTTCATGTCCCTCCATAACAGCTGAAATCTCGATTTGGGGTGCAAAAAAAGGGTAACCATTTGGACTTGACCTGTTTATATAAGGCTCCTTATTGAATATGGTATATTTGGTGATACTCTTTAAAAAAGCTTGATCCTCTTCAAATTCTCAAACCCAAAATTCTAGCTGTCCAATCAGATTATATAGGCGTTCTTTCTTTTCCAGATCTTTGTTCAGTATAGGTAGTCAGGACAAACCATCAGCATTTTGATGTTTAGCACCTGAACGATGCACAATTAAAAATTGTAATTTTGTAATCTTAGAGCCCAACAGCCAATCTCTCATCAGGATTCTTCATATTTTGCAACCATCTTAAAGAAGAATGGTCAGTAATAATGGTAAAATTATTACCATATAGAAAAGGATGGAAGTGCTTAATAGCTAAAATCACTGCCAAGCACTCCTGCTCTGTTACACTGTAGTTTCTTTCAGCCTTGGACAAAGTTTTGCTGTAGAAAGCAATGGGATGATCATTTTTCTCTGCATCACATTGGGATAAAATTGCTCCAATAGCAACATTACTAGAATCAGTGTGTAAGAAAAAACGGCTTATCAAATTGAAGATGAATCAATACAGGTGACCTAGTCAAAGCCATTCATAGAAAATTAAACAATTGTTCCTGAGCTGAACTCCACTCAAATGGCACCCCATTTTGTAACAGATGTAATAACGGCTCAGCCATATCAGCAAACTTGTGTATAAAAAGTTGTTAATACCCAACCATACTAAGAAAATATTTAATATCCCTCAGGGAGGTAGGAGCAGGCATTCTTTGAATAGCTTGAACTTTGGATGAGAGGGGTTGAATCCCATTAGCAGATACCTGATGTCCCAAAATTTCATTCTATTTTGAAAGAATGAACATTTGGAAGGTTTGAGCTTTATAGAAGAGTTCTGAATTCAGTTAAAGACAGCTTTTAGATGACCCAAATATTCGTTAAATGTTTTGGAAAACATGGTAATATCATCCAGATATACCAAAACACAGGTGAGTTAAAAATCTTGTAACATTCCATCCTTGGCCCGTTGAAAAGTTGCTGGCACATTGCCCAATCCTTGTGGCATGCGGGTTGGTTCAAATAAACCTTCACTGGATATTAAGGCGCACTTAGCTCGATCTTCCAGAAATACTTCAATTTGCCAATACCCACTGGCTAAATCCATTGCATCAAAATAAGTCAAATCAGCCAAAAACCAAAGAGAGGCATCGATTTGAGGTAATGGATAACTGTCTTAATGAGTAATAGCATTCAATATACAATAATATATAACCACGTGATGGGAACCATCTTTTTTCTTAATTAACAGCAATGGAGAGGCCCACGGAGTATTAAAGGGTATCAATAATCCAGCTTCCAATAATCGTTGCAGTTCTTTGGTTACTTGGGCTTCTTCCACTTTAGATTTATGATAGAGTTTAGCACAAATAGGAAGATGATCACCAGTTTCAAAAGAATGTTTTACCTCTTTTTTTAGTACTAGATGGTCCCAACCCAAATGTTTTACCTCTTTCATTTTTCTAAAATTGTGAGTATGTTTGGCAAAAATGTCGGAGTATTTTTCTAATAATTGAAGTACTTGTCTCTCCTGATCATTAGTGAGGTGTTTTCCAATTGCAGGCCCTACCGTAAGAATTTTCTGATTAATTTATAAACCAAAGTCATGTAAGCTTCCAAAAGGTTTACCATCATAGATTTAAGATAAGGGTAAGAATTTGACATAAGCAATGGGATGGTTCTGATCTATCATTTTTGGTTCATCAGTAAGGTTTGCCAATAAAACAGATAATGAACCAGAATAAGCATAATCCAATACTCCAGGGCAAGCCAAGATTTCTTTAGCAGAAGGGTTGAAAATGCCTTGGACTTGTAACAAATGTCCTTTAGAAATAAAAAAATGCAATGAAGTATTAATAATTGATTGCAATTTAGGCGGATTAACTAGTTTCTCAGGGGTGAAAATAGGCATCCCTTCTTTGATATCTGCCAAAGGAGGGGGTAATTTTACACGCGGATCTTCAACATGATATTGAATAGAATAAGAGCTTTTAGACCCCTCCAACAGACACAAATGATGTTTGGTATGAGAAGATTTGGATAAAAGTAAAAGGAACTCTATACCCCAAAAGGGAAAGTAATGAATCAGCATAGTTAATAATATCTTAAAATTCTCACATAAATTGAGTCCCCAACTAGGTCATAACTTAAATTATTGAGGTCAATAGTAGGATTAATAAAAGTTAACTTCCCGATCTTTAGAGGAAGTGCCAAAAAAGCTCCAATTGACCAAGTACTCTGAGGTCCCACAGTACCATATTCTTTAAAATGGGAAATATCAGGCGTTAACTTGATTCACATAGTAAATTTTGATGAGACAACTGTCGCGATTTTGATATGACTGGATGATAGTCTTGGGACAGCTGAGCAGAAACTTCCGAACACAGTATCAGTTACAAATATTTGATTGCCTTGAGATGAGGCGATATTGGGATATAACGAGTCTTATTGGATATAATAAGTTATTGGATCGCCTTTATATAAGGCTATAAGGCAATGTTGATGTTCGATGAATATGAAGTAAATAGCCTACAAATAGGGCGACAGCGGATTAAGAATAATAAGCCATATTTGAGGAAAATAGGCGGAATAGAATAACCCAAGCAATGAGAAATACTATCTCCTGCAGTTGATGTATATAAGCAAAATAGGCGATTGAGAGAGGGAGGTTTTTTTGGAAGTGCAGACGAGATGGGACAGCAAGGACGCTGTATTTATAAAAAATAAATAAAAAACCTTTTGGGGCGATTACTCCTATTTTTTAACGTATTTATAAGTGTTTCTGAAGGACCAACGATCTCCACATTGTCCATCCGTTGCTCAGAGGGCTCAACCTGTGCAAATACCCCGACAGATCCTAGCAATACCATTCAAAATTACAACATTGGTGCTCACTACAGGGGGCCCATTGATCAACCACCCAACACTCTAGAACTCCAGTCGCCAATCATGCCTTACCCAAGTCATGTCATTGGGGAGTCCTCCTGAAACCCCATATCAGCTTCAATAGAAAATCAAAGTTAACTTGGACGCGGTACTCAAAAACCAAGCTGAACTCCTTCAAGAATGTAACGCGGTCATGCATCAACTTGATAGTACGTTTAGTCAAATTAAGAATCTTGGGACAACAAAACGAAGAACTTACTGAACAACTAAATGATACCATACAGCAGTTGCAATATGCAGAACAAAGATTTTTTACTCTTTCTCAGTCGTTGCACTGGGAGGATGATGACTATCAAGAAGATGCATCCTATCTAGGAGAAAACAGCGCTGATCATAGCTATGACCCTCAAGATAATAGCACCATATATTCATATGAGTCAGAACACCACTTACCTCCAGTAATAGCTGTACCACCTACAACCGATGGTCATGCTACCCCCAAAGCAAAAAATATCCCCACTTCTGCTAATACTGCTCCTCATTGAGAGTCCACTTTTGGGTCTCATTCTGTTCCTCAGTGCGGACCTAACAACTGCAGATTAAAGGAGGAAATTAATATCAAAAAGATACCCCCATTTGATCGCAATGGGAACATCCATGGGTTCTTTAAACAATTTGAGTTCTCCGCAGAAAGAGCCTCTGATAAATGGAAGGATAAGTTGCTAATATCTGCCCTGGACATAGGAAGCACCAATCAGGTCACCTGTTACCTCCCCAGTAGTTCTGTCTCCTATAAAGATGTAAAGGACACCATACTCCACTTGTTTGGGGGGAACTCAAAAATGTTGCAATAAAAGTGGAACTTTAACAATCAGGTTCCGTCAAAATGAGACTCTCATCAAGTTCTCTGATTGATTCACAACAGAAGCCCATGTACTGATTGGAGCCAGGTAATTAGCAGAAGCTGACATGTGCATTGCCATGTCTGCTGCGGTGAAGCCATATCGCGAACTTTCTAATGTTATTTCACTACTTCTGGATGATGATGTACCTCTGCTTAAAATTGTACAGTTTCTACATCGGGTATACCCTAACTTTTCACCACCAAATTTGGATCATAAGACTACCAATGCCCCGGCACCCTCTTATTCTGGAGAATACTATCAGCCACCTCCAGCTTCATTTAGTAATCCTCAGCCTTACTATAACTCTGCGCCTCATCCTTGGCCAAATTATAATCAACAGTATGATCAGCGTCAATGGGCTGGCCATGACAACTGCCAGCAACCTAGTTATTGACCTGGACCCAATTATGCCAACTGTCAACAATCAGTTTACTGACCTGGAACTGGGTATATCAAATGACCCCAACCCTTCCAGTCTGGACCCACTTATGATAACCTGTGACGTGGTTCTTATGGGGTTAACTGCTATGAATGTGGTCGCCCTGGTCATTTGGCAAAATTCTGCCACAATCGCTCATGAATTATGTACAACAAGACCAATACTACCAGGGAAAAGATGGAGTGGAGTAGAGATGGGACCCTCTACCTCTGCGATACCCACTCAACACATCCCCAAATCAATAGTAGTATACCCTGCAAAAGTTCCTCAGTTCAATGATGGAATTTTATACCAACAGCTGGTTGGAGGAGTAAACGTAGTAACCTGAGCTCAAGCTAAGGCGGTGGCAGAAGAAGAGTCCCTCAAACAACCGAAGCCCTATGCCTGTCAAATGCTTGATCAAGCGTCCTAGGACCAACTTGATCCTGCCGCGGATGCGCCAACTCTGAAAGGAGTGAACGTCGCCCTTCCAGTAGATACCATTGTCAGAGAATACCCCCAAGTTGGAGAGGGGATTAAGAATTTTCTTGGGAAAAGAGAGCCCATAAATGTTCACATATTAAACATTCAATATTCTTCTTATTCTGAGTGTACATACTGTGATATTTTCATAGCAAAAAATAGAGTTTGCGCTATAATAGATACTGGTGCTCCAGTCAACATAGTTTCCACTAATTTAATGCAAAAATTAACATTGAAACCTGATGTGGACCATTGCATGGTTTATGGAGCTGCTGGAGCTGTAAGCACTGTCTCCGAGGGAGCTTATAGTGCGCTGCCTTTGCACTTTGGGTCCATTGTCATTGTGGCTCCAGAAATTGTGTTACTGAATGAACACTACAACATATTAAATGGGACCGCTTTTCTGCATCATTTTGGGGCTATCGTTGATATGATGGAGGAGACCCTCAACATCCTGGGTCAGCGGATCCCAATTTACTTTACTACTAGGGGAGTACCAAAGGATCTGGTGCATAAGTCATATCAACCTTGCCTATAGTGATGGGTTATGGCCTGTTCGCTACCATCAACTGAAGTGCAAAACTTGGGCCCTTCCTCAGAAGATCTATGAATATAAAGGGATACCTCTTTGAGTAGCAGGGCCCATATCCATTCCAACCAGCCACCAAGTCTTAGTGATTACTGAGATAGAGGTAGAAGTGCCAAGTGGGTTATACGGGGAAGTTATTGGGCTCTACCATCAAAAACGGTTTGAGCCACATGTGGCTCCAGGAATTATACTCTCAGGATATAAGGATATAAAGGTTTTGTTAGCAAACCTGCAGAGCGAACCAATGCAAATCCGCCGCCATCAAACTATAGCATATCTACATCTGATTCCCATAGATGAGGTCCATCAGGTTCATGATTTTGGATCATTGGATGAATTTGGACTACCGCTTGAACCATCAGTCAATGTACTAATGGTGGTACCGCGGAGTAATTTGACAGGATTAATGGATGAACAAAAAGATCAAGCGATGGCTTTATTTCAGAAATATAAGGGGATTTTCGCTGTTGATGATCACGATTTAGGGTGTTCTTGGGGAGGTCCATCAATTGGACACCGGTAATCATCCTCCAATAAGGTCTCAGCTGATCTGCTGCTCTTGGGCAGCGGAAGATGTGGTTACTGAAGAAATCAACAAGTTATCACAACAAGGGATGTTGAGCCATCCAAGAGCCCATGGGCTTCGCCTGTTCTGATAGTAAAAAAGAAGGATGGCACCAACTGGGTAGTAATAGACTATCAGAATCTCAACAGTATTACAAAAAAGGATTTGTACCCCTTGCCAAGAATCAACGATGCCCTGTACCAATTAGGGGTGCCCACTACTTTTCTGAGATGGACTTAATATCAGGCTACTGGCAAATCGAGTTACCCTTGGCAGAACAGGAAAAATGCGCTGTGATCACCTCTAAAGGCCTTTTTCAACCAACAAGGATGCCTCAAGGACTGTGTAACGCTCCTGCTACTTTTCAGCGAGCCATGGACACTATTCTTGGCGACCTGAAACTGTCATGCGTTCTAGTATACCTCAATGACATTAATGTTTTCTTTCAGACCTTTTCAGAGCACCTCAACCACCTTGAAGCAGTATTCCACTGGCTGGCTGAGGTAGGCATTAAAATTAAACCTCAGAAGTGTAATTTTTTTAAAGATCAGCTTAAATACCTGGGTTTTGTGGTAGACTCAACTGGGCTGCAGCCACAACTGGCTAAGGTGGAGGCCATCAGCAAGATGGCTACGCCTAATTGTAAGCATGACATACAGGTGTTTCTGGGGATGGTCAGTTACTACCAACGCTTCATCCCTAATTTTAGCTGTATTGGGGGCCTGCTATTCGAGTTGTTGAAAAAAGATGCTGTGTTTGAGTGGATGGAATGTTGTCAATCTGCTTTCGATGCACTCTGTATGGCGCTGAGCAGCGCACTGGTGTTGCAATATCCAAACTTCAACTGGGAGTTTATTGTTCAGATGGATGCGTCCCTTTCCGCTGTTGAGGCAGTACTTTCCCAGAAAGATGATGAGGGAGAAGAACATCCTGTTTCTTTCTGTAGTCATAGTCTGAACTGTCATGAGCTTAACTATACTGTGACCGAGCGAGAGTGCTTAGCAGTAATCTATGCATATAAACAAATCAGAGTCTATCTGCATGGGGTAAAGTTTAAAGTTATAACTGATCACACATCATTATGCTGGTTGCAAAACCTCAAAGAACCAGAAGGATGGTTGGCTCGATGGGCTCTCAAGTTACAGGCTTATGATTTTGAGATTCTCCATTGGCTGGGAGCAAAGCATCAGAATGTGGACTGTTTATCTTGGTTACTGACTATTGCGGTGACAGCAGACCTTAGCGACATGATGTATGATAAAATGCTCAGCAGAAAAATGATGGCAAACTGCCCCAAGTAATCAACATGCTAAACAAATTGCGCATGAATACCTTCCAATTGAATGGAAAACTGTACAAGCGAATTGGTAATACTATGGTGAATTTTCTGTGGCCCTTCGCACGGCCAGAAATCATTTATAAGCACTCACAGGGCAGTCAGGCATGGTGGCGTGCATAAGACTATGGAGTTGTTATGCCCACGATACTATTGGGAAAGTATGAGTTTTGATGTGCTCAAAACTATTTCCTGTTGCCATCAGTGCCAAGTGGAGAAACCATTCCGCCATAGTGAAGAGTCCCTTCTAATTACTATATGGCTGACACTCAGCTCTTCTGGCGCTAATTTATGCGTGTGTAGAAGGCACTGGCAGATTAGAACCCCACCATATTTTGACTAACCTCGCGAACATTCTGATCAAGCTACAAATGTAGCATATTCCTTCAGTTTGGCTAAAAAGATTAAGGATCAGGCAGCTGATCAGACACACCGTAGTGAGTTGGTGTCATTCAAGGAAGGTGATATGGTTCTCTTTCACGATCAGCATAGATTTGGGTGGAAGCATAAACTTACCAGTATTTGGATAGGTCCATTTGAAATTATAGAGAAGACTGGAGTTGACGCGTATACTATTAAGGATCCTATCTGTGGTTGAATCAATAACTGAGTACACATGAAGTTCCTCAGACCTTATAAACAATAGGATCTTATCATTCAGTCAAGGAGGGGGTAATGTCGCGATTTTGATATGACTAATCAATAGTCTTGGGACAGCCGGGAGGAAACTGCCAAACACAGTATCAGTTACGAATATTTGGTTGCCATGAGATGAAGTGATATTGGGATATAACGAGTCTTATTGGATATAATAAGTTATTGGATCTCCTTCATATAAGGCAATAAGGCGATAAGGCGATGTTGATGTTTGATGAACATGAAGTAAATCTCCTACAAATAGGGTGACAGCGGATTAAGAATAATAAGCCAAATTTGAGGAAAATAGGCGGAATAGAATAACCCAAGCAATGAGAAATAGTATCGCCTGCAGTTGATGTATATAAGCAAAATGGGCGATTGAGAGAGGGAGGTTTTTTTGGAAGTGCAGACGAGATGGGACAGCAAGGACGCTGTATTTATAAAAAATAAATAAAATACCTTTTGGGGCGATTGCTCCTATTTTTTAACGTATTTAAAGTGGTTCTGAAGGACCAACGATCTCCACATTGTCCATCCGTTGCTCAGAGGGCTCAACCTGTGCAAATATCCCGGCAGATCCTAGCAATACTGTTCAAAATTACAACAACATTCACTGGGGATCCTGTATGAATTTAGCCTTAGCATTGACCTGATTCACCTATAAATCAATGTGGGTAACGGTGCTTCCAAACTGAGAGGATAAAGCCAACAAAGAGGGCAAGGAATAAGAGGAATGTTCATCTTCATTATACTCCACAGGGCTTTGAAGTTCTTTATTGCATACTCATATCATTATCAATATGGAGAATCTTATTGTGTTTATCCTTTTTCTTTTTCTCATCAGCTTCTTTATTTATAACAATGATCCTCAGTATGAAATATAAGTGATATTAATTACATTGAATCACTCTAGTATTCTCATGCACAGTGTAAACTCTAGGGTGACAAGGTCTTGAAGAATCATAAACTTGGGTTTTTCAGAAATTGAGGAGGGAATTATAACAAGGCCTCCATGATATCTAATATGCTTTTGAAATTCTTCTTTACGCTAAGAAGATAAACTTGCATCTGAGTCCTAGAAGTAAAATCAGGCATGACTGCAGTAATCGCATCATCCAAATTTAATTGACCACAAGCTATCAAAGTCTGAGCTTTCTGATAGAACCAATGAGCAAAATCTTTGATAGATTCATTCTGGTGGAGCTGTACGCCCATAAAATCCTGTTTTTGGGAGGATAAGGTTTGTTCATTTCCAAATTCTTTGATTAGCGCTTCTTTAACCTGAGACCAAGTAGAGCAAGTCATTAAGTGGGGTACCATGATATCCTGGGCCAATTAATTGAGACAATTAGGCAAGTAATTCATTTTTTGAAGATCCGTGGCTCACTTAAAGCCTTCTCATATAGATAGAGAAAGGAGATTATGATGCCTTCTCCAGGAGGTTACTTGTCTTTAAATATTGTTTTGAAACTCATTGGAGCATTAGCGGTCAAAACATGCACTCCAGGATGTCCAGATAGAGTAGAAATATATGAGTTGAAATCAGAAGCTTGTGAAGAAATTGGAGGATAAGTGCTGACAGTCTCAGTACAAATTTCACTAATTCATTGGTTCAATTCAGCATGCCCCACTTTTTCATCCAACCAATGAGATAGGCCATAATTTGTTCCTGCTGGGCATTATACTTAAGTTCCAAGTTTTCAATTTTTCTTGGAGCATCTCACCTTTTGATTTGTAGGCTTGAAACAGGCTTTCAGTGTCCTTCGCCCATTTAACCAGATTACTCAGTTCATCAGATAGAGACTGAAGCGACAGGAGGACATCAATCGTTACCCATCAGGTGTTAAGTTACATTACTTGGCCAATTTTTAAAAGTGCTCATGTAAGCGATCCATCATGCGCAATAGAGAGTCAATTTGTTGAATGGATCACAAATGCCCATCGGCTTCTAGGGCCTTCAAGGTCCATCCATGCTGGGCGGTCTGCGGGGCCCTTCAACACTGGGGGGTCCTTGGGGCCCATCAATGCCAGAAGGTCCACGTGGGCTTATGCCCCCAGGTGGACCATGAGGTCCTTCAACCTCAGGAAGACCCATAGCTCCAGAGGTTTTCTCCACTTCAATGACTCAAAATTGGATTCCAGAGTACAATTGCTCCAATTGAGTGAGATGATTTTTGATTTCTCCTTCTATTGATTGACTACGCTCAGAAAGTTGGGAATTTCCTCTTTCCATTCTTGTTAAATTTCTTAACTCGCTTTGGGAACTGTAAATAAACAAATATGGTCATTATGTGGTTAAGATGAATAAGCTGTTGATATACTTCATTAAGAAGGGTACAATTATTAATGATGACATCTCAATTATCTCTGCTAAACTCAGAGGCAGATTTGAAAAACTCATAACATAATTATTCAAGGACTGGAGCACTACTATTGATTTGAGCATTCCTTGATGATAAATTCCCACTACCAGTAATAGATGTTATAATATAGGGTATACAAGCTGATGCAAGTATTGCTCAGTGCCAACTCCTGGCATTTGGGAGGTTTGCAACACTTCTTGCAAGTTAGTGGGTACAGCATTAGAATGAGATCAAGTGGAACGGATTCCAGGAATTAAGGCTCCCTCCAGCATTTAATTTAATATTTTGTAAAACATCAGGGGGATTTGAAAGTTCGCTGTAAAGCTTAATTTATGATTATAAAACTCTAAGTTGGCACGGAATTCCAACGTGGATGGTACTATTGGGATTTCATTTCTAGATGAACGGACCTATTATAAAATACTGCCTTGCTCATGGTATTGAGCTTCTTCAGGCAAAAATTGAGAATCCATGGTAGTGATAGACGTTTTCACTGGTGCGTAACTCAGAGTGCCCCTGTAGTGAGCACCACTCTGAAAGTTTTGAATTACACTTCCAATGGGGCAGGTTTCTCTTGAAGTTACTTAGATGAATTATCCAAAAAGTGATAAATTGAAGCAAAATCAGGTTATAAATCAACCTAATTTTTATTATCGGAAGGATGAAATGTTTATAGCTTTTGTAATGGTTTGGGATCTGTTTGATCTAATTAATTGTTGAGCAATTGAATCTTCTATCCCTTGATTGGGATAGGACTGATTTTTCTTATTAGCTTTGATGATTTGAGATAGATTACTCTCTCTTTCTGATAGTGTCAGTGGAATTGATGAGTTATACTTTTCAATATCAAGATAGTTCAGCAAAATCCTGACAATATTGAAACCTCTAAAAGGCTCTATGTTGCTTTTAAGTCGTTTCAGGCATGAGTCAGTCATGCAAACCATTTTGTATGGTACCATTGAGGTTTATCTATGAAGAACTCATTACTTTTCCACTCCTGACTCATCAACCTGAGATAGTTTCCACTAAGCATTGGAATATAACAAACATTTTTACCATTCTTTTGAACAGGTAATTTTAGTAATGGATGTACTTTTAAACCACCCACTAATTGTGATGCAACGCCCGTGAGGATGCCAACTTTTAAAACCTGTTTGACATAGCATTGCTTAACTTAATTCTTGAGCAGATTGAATAGGAATTTTTTCCAGTTCCAGCTTGACCTGCTATGAAGAGCCGTTCAAAATGTGAACTTCCTTCCAGTTGATTGCAAAACTTTGATTGATGATTTAGAAAATTTCCCATTGACCAACATTCATAGCCTGACATGTCTGTTGTGATTGCACATCATCCATCTGTTGACCCATAACTTCTTCAATTTTTTCTTCTATTTCAATTGGTTCTGCATCAAGAATATCAAAGGCATTAATTTGGTTGAAAGCATTTTCAAGTTGGCAATCTTAACAGAAAAAGTTTCTATGTTCTCACTAGTTGTTTTCAAAACTCTTCTCGAGCTAAGAATGCTTCTCTAGTAGAGTTAAATCCTTCAAGCAGTTCTTGTTCAGAACGGTATGGCATATATTGAAGGTGAAGACCGCAGTAGAAGTTTTCTGGATTAGATCTAGCTTGAAGTATGGAACTCTTACAACTGCAGGTTCATTTCAAATTGAAATTTTGCTATTAAAATTAGAGTTATCAATTGCTTCCTTTTCTGGAGTGGTATATTGTCGTAAGCTCCTGGTCTATACTATCTTCATTGTTTTCTGTCATTTTAGCATAATATGACTGAAATGCCACTGCATATTCCATAAAGATCATGTTAATAAAAACATAAAGGTGATCTCAAGTGGACATTTTTCATAATGCTCAAAGATGTTGGCGCAGTATCCAGTTGAATGAACATACTCATCAAACTTTATGACTTTGTATCTTTGTTCAGGCTTACAAGTTTTCAGGAAAATTCATTGTTTTGAGCTTTCCCATAAGTTGAGGTGGCACAATCTGAAAACACATTCACATGCTGAAACCTGGCGTTCATTCATCAGATGCATGCAAATTTAGAATAGCCTGCAGGATATGATAGTTTAATTCTAAAAAAATTTTTTAAATTGCCCACACTATACCTGCATTTAGCTCTGTAGATTCCGTTTTTGATAGGTACTTAGCAATGTAATATGCTATTGACTCATTTAACTCACATGGTTGAATATCAATATTAGCTTGCCATAGCTTGAGAAGCGTTTAATTGTAGTTGTTAACCCAAAAAGCTTCCTGTCAACGCTTTAGAAGGCATACTCTTCCACCATTGCAAAAGAACTCATCTGATGAGTGAGCAATGATATAAGTTGTTATGCACGTTTATCTTGGAAAGATAAATTAACAAGTTGTATCCGCGTTGTTTTTTGATGTGTAGGTGTGTGATGATGTACTTGGCATCTTTTTACAATGTTATAGAGTTCATTGTCATTTGATGGCATGTCACACATACAAACTTCATCAAGTATGCAGATTCATTCAGGTGTCTCAAACAATGAATGATTTTAAACTCATAATATCATATAAAAATGTGGAATTCTGCGGTTCTGGAACTTGATGCACCACCAGGATCTTTAAGTTTTCCACCAAAAATTTTGTTAACTTTTGACAGATTTGGATGATTCCGCCAAATTGGTTGCACAGAGTAAACCCCACTGAGCAATAGACGAGCAATATGAGGATCGCTGGACCTTGATATATAAGAATAATAAAGTGCTTAATAAGGAGCTATTGCCCCAAGGATACCAATTTATCTGAAAATAAATTTAACGGCTACTTTTATTACTCTTTCCTACTCTTCACTTTATTTGTAAAAACCTTTTCCTTTTCCTTCTCACTCTCACACTCAATTTTAAATCCTCAGTATTCTTTGGCAGATTCAACATGCTACACTTAGTAATTCCCTATTTACTATGATCTAAAAGTTTCATTCAAACATTAAGGCTTTGGCAAATAACCTCAATTTGACAAATCATAATTACTATAATCAATTCACTTCACATCAACATAATCTATTGCTCAATTTCAAGGCTTGCTTCAAATCTAATTTATAAATCTGCTGGAACTATAGCTCATCCAGTCATATTAGAATCTCAACATTACCCCCCTTGACTGAACAATAAGCTTTTATTGCTTGTATGGCTGAAGGAACTTTGCATAAACTCAGTTGATAATTTAGCCACCCACAAGTTACTTATTAGTGTAGGCATCAACCCCAGTCTTTTTAGTTATTCAAACGGTCCAATCTATATTCTGGCAAGATTGTTCCTTCTTCTGAACCCATGTTGGTCATAGAAAAGGACAAGATCTTCCACACCAAACTGGGGGAGGCTGCTGCACCTAGTTTGGTCAGCTTACTGATCCCAAATCTTCTTGGCTAGACTAGTGGAATATGCTTCACTTTAGAGTTTAATCAGCATATCTGTTAAGGAAGACAAATAGCAGTGAGGATTGACTCTCCCATCATCTTCCACATAGGAATAAAGCAATGTCATCAACGCTGGATGCCTTCCATAAATTAGTTGGGAAGAGATATTGCCAGTTACTGAGTGATAGCTAATAATGTACGCAAAGACAGCAGAAAATAAGAGGGTACTTCATTCCAAAGGCCAATCATTTATAAGCTTGCATAGAATATTAACCAAGGTTAGGTTGACCCATTCATCCATTCCATTAGATTCAGTATGGTAGAGTGTAGTAAAGACCCCATGGATTGCCACTAGTTTGTTTGACTTGGGCAGAATATGCTATGTGAAATTTGTTCCATTGTCCATGAAGATAAATTGTGGACAGCCATTTCACTTTATGACACACTCCAGGATGAACTTGGGGTGGTGACAGCCCCTAAATCATTGATCGCCTTGCTTCCACCCATCTTATCAAATGGTTGATAACTACTATGTTAAATTTGGAGCAGTTTGCGCCAGTTGGCAGAGGCCCATCACATCCAGAGAAACAGTATGCCATGAAAAATGAGGCTTAACCAGCTGGTAGGTGGTCTTCCTGAGGAATGGTCTCTCCACTTGGCACTTGTGACAACAAGCATTCATTTTAAGCACATTGTAGTGCATACTCTCCCAATTGTAACATGGTCACAAGAACTTCAGCATTTTTTGCAACCCTCCATGACCTACCGCTCTAAGAACATCCATAATAATTGAGGGTCTAGTGGAAGGTTTTAAAAAAATCAGCGTCAATTCTTCAATCTGCTTAAATAGTTCCTCATCGTGCACAAAGGTGTCTCATCACAGCCCATCCAGCACTTTGATCACCTGTGGCAGATCAGCATGTTATTTTCCCACAATCATCTTCTTGTACATTATGTCTGTTAAATCTTCCATAATGGAGACCGTCAGTAATTATGAGAGACAGTCTGCATTCTGGTGTTTCACCCCTGGTCAGTGTACAATCTCAAAATTATACTCTTGGAGTTTCAAAAACCATTGCGCAAGCCGTTCTTCAGATTCATGGAGATTCTGCAGCCAATGCAAGGATGCATGACCTGTTACCACCTTGAATTTCACCCCATGAAGTTATACCTGGAACTGTTTATATGCATATATTACCGCTAAGCACTCCCACTCAGTCATAGTGTAATTTCTTTCAGGACTTGTTATGATTTGGCTACAATACGCCACAGGATGCTACACACCGTCATCATTTTTTTGGGATAGCACGGCCCCTACAGCAAAAAGGGAAGCATATGTTTGTACAATAGTTTCCTTCTTAGATTTTGATTTTGCAAAATGGGCGCGCTAGTCATACAGTTTGTTAAACATTGAAAGCGTTTTGAAATTATTCTGTCCAGTTGAATGGGGTATTCTTCTTTAATAGCTCAGAGAGTGGAGCCCCAATACAGCTAAAGTTGGTATTGAACAACCGGTAGTAACTGACTATCCCTAAAAAAGCCTCAATATTGTGCTTATTACCTGGCTGAGTCATCTTGAGTATAGCTTCCACCTTTGCTGGCTGAGGACTAAGCTCTCTGGAGCTACCACAAAACTGAGGTATTCCAACTGCTTCTTAAAAGCGGCACTTTTGGGGCTTAATTTTGATTTTAGCTTCAGGAAGTTGGTAGAAGACTTGTTCTAGGTGATTGAGATGTTCCATGAACATCCACAAGAACACATTAATATCGTCAAGGTAGACTAGAATGAAATACAGCTTTAGATCACTCAAAGCAGATTCCATAGCCCGCTGGAATGTAGCTGGTACATTGCACAAACCCTTTGGCATACATGTAGGCTGGAACAACCCTTTTGATGTGATTATAGCGCACTTCTCCTGTTCTGCCACTGGCAACTCATTCTGACAGTATCCTAATATCAATTACATAATGGAAAAATATCTTGCAACACCTAGTTGATCTAAAGAATCATTGATTTGCAGAAGCAGCTACAAGTCTTTTTTTAATTCTATTAAGCTTCAAGTAATTAATTATTACTCAATTGGTGCCATCTTTATTTTTAACAATTAGCACCGGAGACACCCAGGGACTCTTGGATGTCTCTAACATTCCCCGTTCAAACAATTTATCTATCTCATCGGATACAACTTCTTCCGCTGCCTTTGAGTGATGGATAGGCCATGAACAAATAGGAGGGTGATCTCTTGTGTCCAAATGATGCATGATCCTGAATGCACATCACAATTCACGATTGTCAGATGCAAAGATAATCTGGTACTTCTAAAATAGATCCATCACCATGTCCTTCTGATTCTCTGACAGACCAGTTAGAGCCTTATGCAGGACCATTTTCATTACACCAGAATAGGTTTTAAAGATAGCTCAAGATCTTCCCAGGAACCAAAGTCATGTATATGGTGGACCTCATCAATTGGAATCAGATGCAGATAAGCCACCAATTGATGCCGCTAAACCTTTATAGACTCCTTCTGCAGGTTTGCTAACAACACCTTCATTTCACCTTTCTCTGGTGACAGGAGACCTGGAGCCACGTGAGGTTTGAGCCAAAATTGCTGATAGGGCCCCATAATCTCACCATATAGCATTCCAGGACATCTATTTCAGTTTTATCCCTATTATGGCCTGATGCTTAGATGGTATGCTTAAAGCACTCACAGCTTGTAGCGGAATCACACTGTACTTGTAAATATGGTTAGGTAGCGCTCAGGTTCTCCGATTCATCTGCCAATATTGTACAGGTATCACCCCATCACTATACATAAGATTAATTTGTTTGGAGCGTATTGGTTTTTTAAGACTCTGTTGGAGGTAAAGTAAATGGGGATCTGTTGTCCCAAAATCTTAAGTGTTCCCTCCGCCATATCAATCGCCCTTCACGTTGCCACATGAACGCAGCTCTAATTAAGATGTCATAGTGATTGTTAGGCAGACCCACCACCGGAGTGGATGCACCCACAGAACTAAACCTCAGAGGCAACACAATGTAAGTGCCTTCTGACACAGTGCTCTGTGCCTCTGTAGTTCCGTACTCTACTCTAGTTTCCACATCAGGCTTCAGTGGAAGCCTAGCCAAAGCCTTGGTGAATGTAATATTGATGGGAGCGCCAGTATCTATTATCACCCAGATTTTGGTTTTTTACACAAAGATATCATAGTATGTACACTCTGAATAAGAGGAATTGTTGGTGTTTTTTACATGAACATCCAAGGGATTATAGTTAACCAGAAAAGTGATAATACCAGCGCTGACATGAGGATACTCCTGGGCAATTTGTTCTACTGGGATCGCCACGGTCACCCCATCTAGGGTTGCAACATTTGATGAAGGCTTTCCATCAACTGTACCATTCCGCTCAAGGATTTGCCAGGAGTAATGATTTTGCACATCTCAGCAGAACTCCGTCTACATTATTGGGATCTCTCCCTTGGTTTGAGGCCAATATATCATAGGGGATGTAATATATAGTAAATCATATGGGAGTGTACCAGGGCTGACATAAAGTGACTTTATGAAAATCATCAGGGACAATTAAGTTGAAATTGGCGGAAGTAGAGAATCCTGTCTCTACTCCACTCGCCCTTTCTATGTTTGATCAGGGCAGCCAGTACCTCATGAGCATTCAGCCTACCCAGACAGCTAGCCGCATAATGGACTCTTTGGCCGCATGATAAACAAGCATTCATATATGGTCCTTGTCTCTGTATCACCCCTAAAGGTCTGGGTTTAATAATAGATGATGGGTTGTTATTGGGCAAAGGATAAGCTGGATTATAATAATGGGGATGTAAAGGAACTGCCAACGCGTTAAGTGGATGAGGATAACCAACAGATTGTGCCCGGGTTATTGGGGTCCCTCCACTGATGGAAATTTAGCAGCAGATGCAGGAGCATTCCACTCCACATTGGGAGCACTAAAGGTGACGGATAGATGGCATAAATGACTGACAATTTTTAATAGCTACACATCCTCTTGAAGAATGTATGACATAGCATTATACAGTTCTCAATATAGTTTGATAGCCGCCATCATTGCTATGCCTACCTCCTCATTAGATAAGATATCTGTTCTAGCAACACATGAGCCTCAGTCATGAATCGATCCACAAACTTTACCAAGGACTCATCTTTTAAAAAATTATCGCCAAAACGCTGCCTTGCGCTGAGCCATTTTTGCCTTGCCCCCAAACAGACGAATCATAGTCTCCTTCACCTCTTGGTAAGCTACGGTACTGCTCCTAAGGTAACATGTGACCTTATCAGCACTTGAAATGTCCAAAACAGATAGTTTAACTTTCCGCCAATTGGAAGCCCCTCCATGGCAAATTCAGACCACTTGAAAAACATGTGTATATTTACTTCAAGATTAAAAGGGGCATCTAGCCGCTGAAGACCTCCCTTTACCTGATAACCTCATTTAATTTACACTCTGCACATTATAACTGCTCGGTAGTGTCACCCATAAGGTCAGCAAGTTGGTTGGTGCAATCACGTACCAGGTGCAGTTGGTGAAAAACTGTTGTGTTGATTGGCTATATTTTTATTTTTGTGGAAAAGTATTTTATGAGCCTGGAGTAGGGTATCCAAGGCAAGCTTCAGCTCCACATATTGTGACAACTCGATAAACTGGGTAGTACCCCATCAGAAGGAATTGGTTGTGCCATTGTGTGATTAATATGAAGCTATTTAACAAGTTGATCAATGGGCCCCCTATAGTGATCCCCACTGTTAACTTTTGAAAGATTTGGTTAATTCTACCAAATTGGTTGCACATGGTAAAACCCACTGAGCAATGGACAAGCAATATGAGGATTTCTGGCCCTCAATATATATATAAATAATAAAGTGCTTAATAAGGAGCTATTGTCCCAATGATACAAATTATTTAATAAACTTAATGGCTATTTTCGTTTTTCTTTTCTACTTTACCTTTCTTTGTTAAAACCTTCTCCTTCTCACATTCATGATAAACCCTAAATCCTCGGTATTCCTTGGCAGATTCAACATGCTCCACTTAGTAATTCCCTATTTGATACAATCTAATGGTTTCATTCAAACATTGAGGCTTTGGTAGAATTCCCTCAATTTTCCAAGCAATAATTGCTTCAATTGGTTCATTTTGCATCCAACATAATCTATTGCTCAATCTTGAGTCTTGTTTCAAATCTGATTTATAATCCACCAGAACTATAGCTTATCATCCAGTCATATTGGATTCTTGACACATCTGGTCATTACTCTGGATGAACATGATAGGTGCTTTGACTCATATCATGGAATGTCTGCTCAAAATTATTGGATATTGTTTGATAAGTTTTTGGGTTGCATGTACATCCAAAGAAGATAGATCTTTGTTTGTTTTACCATCAGCTATCAAAAGAGCTCTTTTCATATCTATCTAATGTAAATCATTTCAGCTGAAGGTAATGAAGTATGTTGTTGGACCAAGGCATCTAAATTTGGGTGTTGAGTTCATTTTTAGCTGCTCGCCAGTAAGCTGATGGCCTCTAAAATTTTTTATATAAATGAATTTCATTAGCCATGGCTTTTTGTTCTTCAATTTTTCATCCACAAGCTGCTATTGCTGACTTGAGACGATTATATTCAATTATGGATAGTGTGTAAAAGAACATCGATGAATCCCCCCTTGGGTTGGGACCATCTAGTACTAAAAAAAGATAGTGTGTAAAAGAGTTAATTGTTTTGGGGAACTATAAATCGCTGCCCAAAACTATGCTTGAAAGTAGTCTAGTGGTGTGCTTTTAACTTTTTGAGACTGCTTTAATCCATTTATACCATATGGAAAAGTAAAGAACCACGCTAATTCTTCTACTTTCAATTCATGCTCTAAATTGACAATGTTGTCACGAGTCTTCCTTCGAATTTTATTTATTTTTTATAACTTTGAGTTCATCTACAACATCTGGAAGTACACATTTGATTAGAGCCATTAGTGATGTTTGTATTTCTATATTTTCAGATAGTGTTTGTAGCAGCTGTGGCAAATTGGTTTGTTGTTGTTGTTAAATTTTCCGCTTCTTCTTAAGTATGCAAGTCTTCTATGATATCATTTTTGATACAAACAGAAATATATAATGATATATTGAATATTTTGACCTCCTGTTGCTCTCTTGCAATATGCATATAAGTTCTTCCAATGTATCACACTCAATAACGCATGCTCTACCATTTAATACAGCTCTTGATTTTTTTGGTCCACCAAAGTGTGAGTCTGTGAAATATTAATTGTCATCATAATTCATAAAACCATAAGGATATGCATCTGATATCAGAAGGCTAGCACTATGAGTTTCAAATAGCTGCAACAAAGCTTCACAGACCATAAGACTGCCATTCCTTATTTGTTAAAATCGTGTAGGCTTCCAAATAGAAGTGGTTCTTCTTCATTTTCTATGGAGAATGATTTTTCATACATGATGAAAATATGCTTAACAACGTCAAAGTTATGAGTCAATAAATATAACCTTCTATAAGTTATGCATTCTCTTGTTGTTACATGAGATTTTGAATTGTTGTACACATATTATCATCTTCAATTATATTCCTATTCAAATTTTTGTTATTCCACGTGTTTGGTGAGATTACAGCAGCTCTAACAAAGTTTGCCAACATTATTGCACAGCACTGAACTCCTGCATATGTTGATATGAAAATTACCATATTAACTTGAGGCCACAATGCTTTTAAAATTATTAAAACGTTATTGATTAAAATGTAAAAACTTGTTTACTGTGGCTCATTGTGTACTTTGGTGGTTTCTCTTTGTATTTGTTCTGTGATTCTTATTAATGATTGCTCATAAAGTTGTACGTTGTGATTGATTATGACATCATGATATAGCAGGTTGTTATAAAGCAACCAATGTATTGCATCAAATAGTTGAGTATGAGATATTAATAGTTCTAGGCTACATTTAAGTTTTTAGGATGTTCTGTAACAACTATAGTATCCAAATTTTCCACCAACTTAAATAGTATATGTATTAGATTATCAATGACTTCAAAGGCGTCTTGAGTGAATAGGATTGCTTGTCCTTTGAAGCCATAATGTCTATATGGACCATCAAATTTGATGATTTTGACAAATAGTAATATTGGTGACAGTAATTATTTTTCTGAGTGTGAAAGTTTTTTAGTACAGTTTGAGATTGATCTTAGTTGAAGATTGTTCCATTAATTCTTTGGTGGTGCTGTGGTTTAGAAGCTTGATATATGATTTTTACTGCATTGACAAAGTAGTAATTGCTTTTTTGTTTCAATTTCATTTGGCAGATAAGATTCCTTTAATACTAAAAATCAGAATATTACAACTTGGTTTGGATAGCATCATTTTTGCACAGATTTCACAAATACTGGCAAAAAATTTGTTGATTGCATTATCAAATTCTGTACAACTGGCATTTAAAACCTGACGTTGCTGATATCTATGTTCCAAACGAATTTCACACTTTTTGCATGACTCTGCTGCACAGTATTGTGATTTACATTTCTTTCAAATGCCAATCAAGCTTCACGCTGTTTTGGTAGCTCTTCGTTGCACTTTGTATTGGCTATGGGAATCTAATTTTGCACGCTTTGCTTCATTATTTTATTTCTTCTTTTTGTCCATATATTTCTGTTGCGCTTTCTCTAACCACCTTTTTTGCTAAGTCACTGTTTCTTTCTTCATATTTGTAAGCAACAGAATCAAATACAAAACTAAAATTGAAATTAATATATTAGATATATACATTACCTAAAATTGAAGACATATGTAAATATACTAACTTTAGTGATACTCAATTCTGAAAAAGGCTTTAAAATCACTGTCATAAAATATCTCACTTCTAGATTAACTAGATGTCAAGGACTTGATTCCAGGAACTACCAAAGACAATGACAAAATTATTGTTGTTAATTCATCAATAGATGCATATGCATATGCTTACATATACATGCATGCTTAATGCATAAAAAGTAAAAGTAAACGAGGCGAGTCAACCTTGGGACAAATGTATCATGACTTGTTTTTTTAGCCTGTGCTGATTTTGAACCTGTATCAATCAAAACCCAACCCAGAGTGGAGCAGATCCAACCTGCTATCCTACCACTCCTATGCTTAATGCATAAATATAATTATAATACATATATTTATATATATTCATCTGTGATAAATTCATCTGCACCACAAATAAACCCCATAGCTATGTTACAAACTTTTCAATTCCCCCCACACCCTTGATTTCCACCCCTTTCAAGGGATGTTTTCAAACAGCTATCAGTTTTGTCATCTGCAACCCAAAAAAACCCCACATAGCGATTTTGCAGATTTTAATTTCACCCATGCACCCTTAATTTCCACCCTTAATATACCCCCTACAAACTTTTCTCTCTCGTTGCAATCACTTTTGCAACTTATTCAATTCAAGTCTGATTCTAGTTTGATAATCGCACAGAGGAGATTAGTCTGCGCCCATGTCAGGGAGCAGTTGGGAAAGTAAGGTAAGAGGAGCAGGTGGTAGGCCCGCGGCCTCAAACGTTCAAAAACGCCCCAGAGAAACCGGTGGAATAGAAAAAAATTTAAAAAAACTGGTGGTCACTATTTCCCCCAGAAATCCTCACTTGGCAAGTGCGATGCAACCAGTACATCAACACGCTGCACTCCCAACCACTCTCGTCAGTGGAATACAGAGTCTGTGTGTTTCTGGACATCCAACAAACAGCTCTATGGAAAAATTTTGTGGGGATATGCACACTTTTTTCCTGACCGCGGTGTACATTGCACCTCACTCCATGTCACGCGGTTGGCTGGACCTCAGTTTCAAAACAAGGAGGCAGCAGATGAAGCTGCTGCAGTGCGCGTAGTGATCGACCTCCCCAAAGGGCAATGGGTTGTCAAAACCAAACAGACCAGATGGACAAAATCCAACCAAATTTTCCTCACGTTTGACTTTTTACCTACTACGGTAAAACGTGCCATTTTGGAGCAACACCTGAAAGATGGTCTCACCATTTATGGCGAAATACAATCTTTTGAGATGAAACGCTTTATGCTGATGCCACACGTGTGCATTGACAAAGCCATCGCAGTTCTAACCCCAACCAAGGAGATTGCAAAGGACCTAACCCAGATCCTGCACTACACATATATCAATATTGAAGGGCATACCACCCACCCTTTCTGGGTAACCGTGGACAGCGCGCCCCCCATCTGCACCCACTGTAATGCATTCAGCCATAAGGCACATGCATGCCCCACCAAGGAGGGCATCCCATTCCAAGAGCACCCCTCAGCAGCCATGGCCAGCGGAGAGGCGCACTATGAACCAACTGCAAGCACCAAAGAGGCTTTCCCGTGGGGAGCACAAGGCTGCTACCTACTGGTAAAACCTATTTCCCCGCAAGAGCGGAAGAAGGCCAAGCAGGCCCACAGGGCCGCGGCCAAGGAAGCAGCCAAAGTCACCACTGCTATCCCACACTCCCAACACCAGGAGGACATTGAAACCTTCGCAGCGGAAGCAACTTGGGAATCCATCAACCAATCAGATTGGGAAGCCCATGCCAATTGGGCCACCCAATCAGAGAATCCAATGGGCAACTTGATTTCACTCAATCTTTGCAACCAAGCTCCAGTCAAAACTGACTTGGTTTCCAACCTACCTGAAAATTTTTTTTGACCCTCTTGATGGTGCACTGAACTCATCTGCACCACAAAAAATTTGTTCAACGTTGGGGAAACAAAAAGCGAAGGCAAAAGCCAACGTGAACCTTTCTGCTAAAATCAACAAAACTACTGATAGCGTTGCTGCAAACACCCACGCTGCTGTGAAGGCCCATGGGGATCTAGAGGAGGCTAGTGGGCCCAGGTGCCCACCCCCTCGCACCTAAGGTGTGATGGGGGAAATCTTCACTTTAGGGACGTTGAATATTGCTGGACTCAAGGCCTCACCGTCCCAGGCTAGGAAACTGAGTTTTTTACAAAACAATTTACCCATGGATATCCTGGCCATCCAGGAGTCCCACTGTCCACAAGGTTCCGAGGAAGCTTGTAAAACAATGCTCCTACCATCCCTATCCTTTTGGTTGAAGCACTGTGGGGTGCTAATTTGGAAAAATAATTTTTAAATTCACATCCTCAGAAACATTCCTAAATGTCTGAGTGCTCATTGTCACCTTCTCGTGGGCTGACGTGGCTCAAGCTATCATCAAAATCTATGCCTCAACCTATGCACACGAGCATCAGGAATTTTTCTCATTGGTCAAATCCCTCCCATTACCCCCAGACCCTTTCATAGTCAGCGATATGAACTGTTGGCTAAACACACCAACAGACCGTTGGCCTTCCTCCTCCCATGCACCCCAGGGTCATGTAGAACTCCACGTTCTAAAGGCCACCCTTAGGTTAATGGATGCGCTGCTGCGGCGAGCCCTGCTGCTCAAAAACATGATGTGACCCCACGTCCACAATGGCCAATTAAGGTCCATGACCCACATAGACCTTATCCTTAAGCCAGCAAAATTCCAACCCCACATTTCCCACTTCAAAACAACAAAAAATTGAATTCTCCAACCACCGGCTGGTCTCAATAATCTACCACCTACCTGTCACAGTGGCTAAGGCCCCACATTGGTGCAAACTCCACCCTCCCAAACTTGCGTCGACAGGATTTTCCAATTGGGTGGAATCAGCAACTTTGGCAAAATAGTTTGTTACACCGTTTTGCGCGGACCCCATCTCCACGTGGGCAGCCTTCAAAGAGGATACCATCCGCCACTCTCATCAACTCTCCTCCTGACATTCACGAGCCACATCAGCCATCATCTCGCGCTCTCTGGCAGAGTTGGCACACCTGGAGTCCAACATCCCAGCCACAGGATACAGCCCTACATGGGGCCGGAAGTGGGCGGAGGCAGCTGCCCACCTCAACGCGCTCAAAAAGCAACACAAACATCAGGTTTGTGTTCAGTACAGGGCCAAATACATTACAGAGGGCGACAAGTGCACCGCATATAATTTTAAAAAAAGTTTTTCACCATGCCAGAGTGTGGCCTGCACACAGGCGCAAAGATCAGATGATTCCATCATGGATATGCCAGCTGAAGTGGCAATCAAAACACAAAAGTAATACTCTGAGGTATACCGATCTGATCCAATTCAGCCGGCCAAAGTGTCAGAATTTCTCAACTGAAACCACATCTGCACCATTTCCTGATACCCAGAAATAATGAATTTAATTACTCCAAACGAATTATGGACAGCCATCCGCGGTGCACCAAACTAGAAATGCCCAGGCCCATATGGCATTCCATATGAATTCTATAAAAATTACTTCAAATATATATCCCCACTACTGCTTGCCTCATTTAACCAGAGTCTTCTGGAAACGCGCCTCCTACCAGGAGGACAAGGGGCCTTCACCATCACACTCTTTAAGAAAAGGGACAAGCTAGCCTTGGCCAACTGGCGCCCCATTTCTTTAACTAACATGGATACAAAATTTTTAACAAAAATCATGGCTAACCTTTTAAGGATTGTAGCATCTGCCACCATCTCCCCAGAACAATTTGGTTTCATACCCAGAAGGTCGATTTGGGACAACGTGCACTCTGTGGCTAACGCATGCCAGTCTTCAGCCTCTGGGGCACTTGTATTCTTGGACCAACAGAAGGCCTATGATAGAGTAAACTGAAAATACCTCAGGGCCTGCCTCCATCAATTCCGCCTACCCCCTCGCTTCATCAACTGGGTGACGCTGCTCACAGAATCTGCAACAATGGCAGTACGTGGCCCTGGCTTCCTAACGGAAGTAGTCCGCCCTCAAAGGGGCTTGCAACAAGGGGACTCCCTTAGCCCACTCTTATACAACTTCAGCCTTGACCCAATACTTTAAAACGTGAATGCCCAACTCACTGGGGTCCATGTGCCAGGCCAAGCCCCAGTCAAGATGATGGCGTTTGCAGATGACTGTTTGGTTGGGGTGTCTAATAATAAAGATGCACGCGCACTTGAAGCTCTCATCCAGGAGTATCCCGGGTAAGTAACGCTGCACTGAACACTTCCAAAACTGAAATCATCCTCCTTGGTCGGTATCAAACCTGCTGGGCCCCAGCAACCAGTGCCCAGCCAAGCCCATCTGCTTACACACGTGTTCGCCCTCCCAGCTCACCCCACATCGCCCCACTGGTGCTCCCCTTCGTGCCACGCCCTACCATAGGGCTGGTCCACCATCTGGGCGTGTGGGTGGAGGCAGGCGGGTACGCATCAGCAGTAATGGAGAGTCATATTCTAGACAACGTGACAAAGCGCATCGCCTCCCTCAGAGCCCACCCTACTTCCCTTACTGGCAGGGTTGTTTTAGCCAACTCTATGTTCCTCTCCAAAGTCTGGTTTGGAGCCCACGCCATCCCCTTCTCCCCAAGCTTTTTCAAATCCTTGTATGCCCTTCTGCAAGGATGGCTTTGGTCAGGCCGCCCACCACCAGTACGGCTAGAGGTCACGTTTGGCCCTCATCATCATGGTGGCATGGGCCTGCTTGACTTCGAAGCCCATGCTGCCAAGATCCTGGGCACATGGATTGCAGCCATTACCGCACCCACGCTCCCCTCCTAACACTGGTCCTGCGCGGCCTGCTCCAACTTCTCCCGCGCCCGGGCCTTAATAATCCATTGAACCCTCATTCCTTGATGAAATACCTGGCTTCACACCCATCAGCTACAGGTCCTCACGGGACTAAAACCCACTACAAACAAATCCTCCTCTCCATGCAGAGCGCTGAGTGGAGAATTTGTATTAGCGGACACACAGCCCAGAGAGGCCGCCCCTCTCCTCAGTTCACACAAGAGGTACAGGGGATACCCATCCAAGATGGCGTGATCTCCACACGGCCCCATGTTCTATCCAGGGTGGACTACCTGGACATGATGGACATCCCTTACTCCATTGAGACCCAAAAAACTATCTGGAAATATGCACATCATCCTCTGTTGCAGCCTCAAATATGTTCCCATGTGTGGCGCTGCCTGAGGCAGGTGTACTGTATGGCTGAGCGCTCTAATGCTATACACTCATCCTGCGTCATGTGTGGCCAGTATGGAACGCTGTTCCACCGCCTGGAGAAGTGTCCTACCTCTAAATTGATATGGCGCGAAGTTCAACGTCTGCTGGGCCAGGACCAAACACATCCCTTCAGTCTGTCAAGAGATATGTTTGCTTTATCAATGGCCTCCCCCCTTCCACCCTCCCTCTGTGCTCTGTTGGTTGCAATCGCCATGTGGACTATCCACACGATTGTCTTGGATGCCATCGCAGGCTCCACCCCCACCCTCCCAGAAGCTATCCACAGATTCTGGTCTCATTTGGTGGACCACTTTCAGGCGTGGATGTTTGGATACCTCCCACCACGTCGCTGACAGCTGGTCTCCTCCTGGTTCCCAGTTTGGTTCATCAATTCAGACCCTTTCCTCCACACGTGTTCAATTGTGGCTACGGCCCCTTCACACGTTCCCTCCCCCTCCCCATAAGTGGCGTTCCCGCTGGCAACAAGAGATAGCATCGCTTCTCTGAGGTGCCTTCCCTGTTACTAAGTTTTGTCTCTTTCAGGTCAAATTTGGAAGTGTCCATCCCATGGTCAGCCTTCCTCACAATAAATTAGAAAAATACCCCCTACATGGTTATGTTTGCAAAAGTAATAATGGAGTATATATTGACATCCGCCCTTAGTAACTATGCAAAGTTTAATCAATATTATATTTCAGGAAGTATGTTAGATAAAGGATGCAAGATTTGAATACATACCCCATTGTGAGTTAAAGAAAAGCAATAAAAAAGACTAAAGAGAAATCTCAATCTATATATAACTGACATTAGGAAAAAACACAGAGAAAGGTAAACTCATAGTTTCTTTTGTAGTGCAACTTTGTTAAAATTAAAATAAAATTATAATACTACTTGAGTAGTTGGGTCTAGGTAGTTTATGGTAAGAGAATGCTTGAATAACATTCTGGTATTTCAGGAGAATAGCTTTATAACTTTATATCCATTGGTTATTTCAGGAATTATGGTTTCAAATTCTATAAAACTTAAACAACTGTATTTAATGTTTAATTATAACTCATAAATTATAACTTATCTATTTTTAGATGCAATTTTAAAGCTATTGATGAAACTCTTTTTATTCAACATACTGATTGAGTGGCTAAACTAGTATTTATCAAATATTTTGATATTCTTAAGCCAATAGATAAAATTAAGCCACAAAATTTTATCAATTTTACCTTAAACAGATCAATTGTCATATCAACATCTCCTAATCAATGATTAGTTAGTTAATATTTCAATTAACTCTATTGGCTTTTATAGATATGGTACACAAAAGCATGTAAAACTTCAATACCAAATTTAGTTAAGTTTAATTTGGCCAGTATTTTCAATTGATTGAAGAATTTGAACTAAAAAATTTGAAACGTTTGAATCAACCAAAAATCAAACTGCACAGTTGTACATATATCAACTACCATTAAAAATATATAAGACCTCAATTTGTTACATATAAAAACTTTTATTTTAAAAAAATTTAAATTTTTTTAATAAATTATATTGTCATCGGAGATACATAAGTGTGCCAAATCTAAAAACCTCTAGCTATTATAAAAGGTGGTTAAAATTCAATTGCAAAAATCTGAACACATCCCCCTTTGTGAGTTTGAGAAAAGCAATTAAAAAGAACCAACTTCAAAAATGCAATAAGATATAAAATAAAAATATTGGGGAAAAAGAACTACCCTCAAAAATGCACTAAAAAGTATGAAATAAATTGAGAAAGATGAATAATTAACAAGACACTTTTAAAGTTGGCGCCATATTTTACACTGACTTAAACATAGGCATTTGTAATATATACTAATCACTGCATATTCTAAGTTGCTTATAGTTTACACTTTTACCCAATCCAATATAAGCTCTAACTTATATTTGTGAGCAAATATTTAAGTCAGGTTGGAATATGGCGCTGACCTTAAAAAATTTTATTAATTATTCATACTTTCTTGATTATTCCTTACTTTTAAGTGCCTATTATGAAGGAAGTTCTTTTTTTTAGTACTAGATGGTGAAGGCAGTTCTTTTTTCCAAAAGAAATAGTGCATTTTTGCAAAGTTTATTTTTTCAATTTTTTGTTGAATGCACTATCTACATATAAATTTTTTGAAAACTCACTGTTTTTAAAAAATTCTTGTGTATATACTATCTATAAATAATATCTCAAACAAATCTACCAAAAATAGCCAAACTTGGCACAAATATTTATGAAAATTGGGAACCATCTTAAGCTGCTTTACATTTTCTTAATATAAAAAGGATTGTAAGTCTGGAGGATTGCCCCCTCCATTTAGACCAGATGCCATTCCCATCTAAAAAGGTCTGAGAAGGCAGCTGCCTCTTGTCTCACAAGGAAACCTTGCCCACATGATGGATAAGTGATGGGTAACAGCTTACCCTTTAAAGACCCTGCCACCAGCCCCAGTATTGACTTTGGCCAAATTTTTACAATAAACCAGGAGATTTGTGCTGAGTTCTTGGGAAGTTGGCATATACATTGGGAAAAGATGAAATTGAAGTCAATGGCAACAAGACTTTGGCATTAAGGCTTAAGAGCCCCAAAACCTTGGCAACAAAGCCTGACTGGCACATACTTTCAGAAAACAAAGTTAGTGTCAAATCTTTGGCAAAACTCACTGATGGCATTGGGCCATTGGGAAATGCTGCCACTGGTTCAAAACCCCACCTGGAAATATCAAAACCACCAGCCAACAATTCTTGATTGGTCAAACAAATTCCAGAGCAACTGAGTGTGGGCAGGTTGGGTGCCCTAAACCTGTTCCTGACTTCATGGGACTGCCCCTGTATGGGGTGACCATGGGAGGTTCCTGCTGCCCTTTGGGTAAGATGCCGTCAATCTAGCCATCAGAACCAAAGAAAATTGGCAATTCAGATGTCTGTGGATGAACTGAAAGCGACTCAGACTACCACCAATACTTTCAAAATCAGTTCAAAGTAAGTTTGTTTTCCCCCTCACTCAAAGTTTTCCAGGTTGACTGAACTTTGTGGGCCCCAATTCCACACTTTCCTAAGATATTCCCCAAAATTAATTGTCTATTTAAACATTCATAATACACTGAGAAAATTGGCAGTTGATTCTTTTATTTCACTTTAATTACAATTTTCCCGCATTTGAATTTATCTAATAAAGTTTAAAATTTTTCTTTGCCAAACCCTGTGACATCAGCGATGTGGCCTCTTGGCCTGAATATTGATTGGATCATCCCAGGCATGTTTTTACAATGATTCTTGCCAGAGTCATTTGAACCTATTAGAAAACCTTATCAAAATTTTTCCTGATCTCGCAACTCCCAACGCCCAGGCCCCTTAGCCTTGGGGCTGAAACAGCTCGGTTCTTTTCTGGGTTGTTTGCTATAATTGCAGCCCAATATACTCCATTGTCAATCATTTCTCCGCCAATTTATATATCGTTTGGGCAGCAATGCCTCTGGCATTCTGGCTCACCTTTTGCTTATCTTCAACCTGACTGGTAGGCCAGTCTAAACTTTATCTGCAATTGCCATGACAAAAAACTTAGTTATATAAAAATTTATCATTAAGACATAAAGTATAATAGTAATTTTAGTATCATTTTATTTATATCATCTTGTCTGAGCAGTTTGTTATTATTTGTTCAAAATTCATAGAGTCAATAAATTTTGATGACCATCTAGTACTAAAAAATAAATTTTGATTAAATAGTAATTTAATATATTCATTAATATCATGGGTTTTAACAAGCGGTTTGTAGTTATTTGGTTAATTCAATAGCCTCACTGGTTTCTGCATACAGTTGATGAATGGTTGATGTGATGGGATCAATTAGTTTTGGTTGAGTGGTTGGTGGATTTCGGTTGATTTGACAGATTAAATGGTTTTTTATAGAAGGGAAGTTACCCTTCCAGGGAAAATACTGCTTCCACTTTAGTGCAGATTTTGGATAACACAGGTGCAAAACCTGTACTGGCTAGGATAAACATATCCTCCTCCAAACCCTCTTATCATTACTTAATTAATGATACAGAGTTAAAAAATCTGGGTGGTTGTCATGCAGGGTGGTTCCTTTTTCTTCTTAATCCTTTAAAGAAGAAAGGTCTTACTATGCAGGTTAGTGTTTACTTAGTCAAGTTGATGGTTTTCATTATTATAACCTATTGAAGTCCATCTACCAAAATACTAGACTTGCATTCAACCACCATCAAAACTATAAAATTTAATATAAAAAATCCAAAGCTGTATGAAGCTGTTGCTTTGCTATTAAAATCTGAGGTTCCGCTGACACTAGTCCTCAGAAACTAACTGCACAAGTTTTTTATTATGTGCACTATCTGCATTAATTGATGTTGATATAGATATATAAATAATAATAGTATGGAGACTACAATCTGTAACTGAATATAGATAAACCATATGATAGATGGTCCAACGCTAAACTTAAATTAAATCACTTGATGCTGATTATATAGCAAAAATAGAACTTCTTCCTTATTTTAGCAGAACTTGATCTAACTCTAGATTCAGAGGATCTTGGCCTTAGTTCCCATTACGCTGAGTCTGTGGAAATATCTTCTCTTCCAAAGATATCTGATCCTTACTCTTTATAACACAAAAGATTTAATAATTAATGTAATAAAACAAAAATAAACTGAAGATGAATAGAACTAGACTAGATTTTCTTTTTTGTTATAAGAACAAGGGAATTTATAGGGGAATTTAGCGCTTAACTCCTCTGTAGGAGCCTCAGTAATGAAATGCAGCCATTGTCATTTAATTTCCCTTTGAGGACTCTTCCAGAAATGGGCTTCCCTATCAAGATAAGGATTCCTCTGTTGGACACTCCAGAAACCTATTATGGAAAGAGCAAGATAACGTGTCCCTAACAAATCCGCTTAATCACAGCAAACAATCACACTTGGCTAACAACCTGCTTAGGTAATGGGACTCTTTACCCATTATAGCAGGCTACAAACCAACTGGTTAATTCACTAGTTGCAGACGGCTTTCTTGTAAAACCTAAATTAAATCCTTAATAGGTCAATGATGAAACCCAAAAAATCCCAATTGTCACATCTGTAAGTTAATCAATGATTAACTATCAGATGAATTAATTTTGTTGGCAACTCTGCCCAACGGGATCTTAGGCATATGTGTGGATCACCCTAGAGGATCTAAACCTAGCAAATTACCCCAAATCTACTGCAATTATAAAATGATATTAAAACATCTGATTTTAAAATTATCCACAAGTGGAACTAATCCCCTAGAGGACTAGCAGCTTCTTTAGTTTTAGAAAACTGGAAATGTGGGCAAAATCTCAACACATCCCCCTTATTGCCTAAACTTTCAGCTAAAGTAAGATTGGGATAGGAGAATGCTGTTTCAGGCCAGGTCAGATACTTAAGTATTCAGCAAAGCACAGCTCTTTCCACACTTAGTGCTGCTCATGAAAACCTTTGGCCTGAAGTTCCTCTTCCTTTCTTCCTTGATGCCGCCTCCACAGAGCGCATCCTTATAAACCACTGCCATTTCAGCCTAGTTGGTTGTTTGTGCTAATGCTAGTTCTGGAAATCCAGTTTTCCACCCGTTCAGGGTTATACAACCCTTCATCATTTTAAGGCTCTTGGTTCAGCGTCCTCAATTACTTGATCCCTGTACTCCCCTAGGCTGGGGTCTCCATTTTTGATCAAAATGGATCTGTAGTAAGGAATACTCTCAGCAATCCCATTTTTTACCATTTCTGGTTCTCCCAGCACTTTGTGTTTTTCTCAGGACTATCTCCAGAGGACCCTTTTTTAACCCAACTGATCCTACCACTGACAACGGTCTTCTCCGTTGTAACTCATCCCCCTCCTTATCCTTGTCAGGTGGGACTACCTCTGATGCATTCATCACGGCAAAATAAAAATCAATATAAGATAAATTTTTTTTGTTATATATTTTTGTAATTTGCCTTTTTTTCTTATATTATTCATTTTTTGTTTTTCTTTGGGGCTTGACATATACTTAATTCAGCGGTCCATCCTTTCATTATTCCCCAAACTGGTTCCTAGATTTACTTTGAACTGCCATTTTTCATGGTTCAGTGGTCTTATTTTTAAGACTTAGACATCTACTATAGTTCAGCAGTCCTTTTTTAAGACTTAACCAAAATATCAGGACATAACCACTTTAATGGCTCAGATGTCCTTTGGGAACACTATCAACATCATCATCATTATTATTATTATTAAGAGCTTAATTTATAAGCTAGAAAACAATTGTACTAAAATTAAAATACTTTAGAGCTTAATCTATATTGAGGTGGATAATGTGGTCAATTATAAAAATTCCAACATATCCCCCAGCTTGACCAGATTATCCAGCTCATATGTTGAATTCATCTAACTCCTGGTACCAACAAAATCTGAAAAATCTTTATGGTGAAAACGCTCAACTTTTCTGAGCGATGAGTCATGCCACTTTAAGGAATCTCATTTATGGCCCTCTTAAAAAATTAGGGCTTTGCTGCTTGTTCACAAATATTAACCCATAGTTGATAACTGCACAGTTTTCATTTGTGCACTCCTTGCGTTTTCTGATAATATATATACAATTGATAATAGTATGAAGACTATTATCCATAGTTAAATAGATCACTAGTGTTTGGTCCAACGCTTGACTGGTATTCCTCCTCAAAATACTCTAGATGCCATCAGTAGGGATATATTCCCTTATCCTACTAACTTGATACACGCTCAGATCATAGTTTACAGCCTTTCCTCTGGTGACACAAAGTCAGCAGCAATTCCCATCTAAGCTCAGCTTCTCTTCTCAGGATCCTCAATCCTTACTCTTTATCCTACTAAAGAGTCCTTATTAAAGCACACAGAAATAATTTCCTCAAGATGAATATAACTAATAATAAACATCGATGAATCCCCCTTGGGTTGGGACCATCTAGTACTAAAAAAATATAACTAATAATAAATTCTGCTAATTACCATTTTCTAAAAAGTGAAATCTTAGGGGAATTTATAGAGGGAATTTGGCACCCAAGCCTCAATTAGCGCCTCAGCTATGAAATGGCAGCTGTTGCCGTTGAATTGACCTTTGTCATCTCATCAGCAATGGTCTTCCCCATCCTGGTTAGGATTCTGTCATTGGACATCCTCAATATCTAAAATAAAAAAAGTCAGAAAACGTGTCCCTAACGTTTTCTACTTAATCACAGCGAACCAACCATACTTGGCAAGCGACCTGCAAAGGTAATGGGACTTGTTACCCATTGAGGCAGGTCGCAAACCAACTAATTGATTTGCTTTGAAAGCAGTATCACTTTCATCGCAACTTTCTTTCTGAATTCTAAATTGTTCAATGATGAAACCCAACTGACTCTAATCAGTACACCTGATAGTTAATCATCAATCAGCTATCAGATGCCCCCATTTTGTTGGCAACTCTGCCCGATGAGATCTTGAACATTCACCTGGATTGATCTCCAATGGATCCAAACCAGGAGAATTACCTAAAATCCCACAAACATTGTTAACCCAAAATCAGGTCAACCAATATCCAATTTACTTGTTATAAGAAATTATCCCCTAGTGACCCATGGTAATCTAGATGGCCGGAAATGTTGGCAAAAATTCTAACATGCACCATTGGACCCATACTTTAAGTTAAACAGATTTGAGTTGTAATTCCACTGAATTACTAAAAATATTATCCATTTTTAATGGTACTAGTGTGGTTATTATTTCAAACTAGTTGTGGCCAACTCTCCCCCTTTCACCTATTGCCAAATTAGACTTTGACGCTTTTCTAGATTTGGCTCCATTCTCATCTAATCCCATAATAATCAAAAGCCTACTGAAGCCATGCCTTCCAATATAAATCAGTTTTTTTGTGCCATCTCAGATTTGCGGCAAAGTTTCTATTTTGGCTAGGCGATATTATAAGCTAGTGGTACTTTTGAATGAATTAACTATCGGTAATTTTGAACACTTCAAGCTCCCATATGCGGAATTAAGAAACAGAGTAACCAAGGCCCTTGCTAAGGCCCTTAACACCAACAATCTCAAATGCATATTAGAACAAGATGTTGCAGCCTATGCCCTTTGTTTTTCTGGACAAGTCCTTTGCGGTTAGGCTGTAAAGCTACCAGCCTCCACCAACTTTTATTGTTATTTTTGCTTCCAGTTCCAGGAATCTCGCAGCCATCACCTTCAGGATGCCATTTGATCATTGCATTACTACCTCATCTCCAGTGCTTCACCTTGATATCTCCCTCTAATGGCTCTGATCAGATGCATGATTTGGCAACCACCTTCCAGTATCCCTTTCACCATGATGGACCACATGTCAAATATCCTTGATAAAGCCCACTGGCAAGCACTCAATACTAATCTTCCAGTGGCGGTGCCATATATAGATTATTTGGGGTTATTTGTCAATTGCCTCTTCCTTTATAGCTGTTTTCCTCCCTAAGCCAGAGTTTCATACTTAGCTAGTACTGACATTTTTTTCTCTTTCCCTAATCACTTTCTTACAAAGCTCAGCTTCTGATCAAAGGATTTGGCTTTGGGTGGGTTTATCCCTCGCCAGTGTTCGCTCCCAAATTGATTTAAATAGCTTTTTCACTCCTACTGTCGTACAGCCTCTCTCTTCCAAGAGGTTTAAGAGACAAAATCATCCCTAGGCTAGTGTAGTGAATAAAAATTATAAAATATACTTTTTTAGATCTAGTACTTAAGGTTTTAGTATTGAACTTTTTTCACTATATGACCAGCATTGCTGTTTCTTTGCATATAGGAAACACTCGCTGACTTTGGCAAAACTCACAAATGGTCCCATCCATTGGGCTTTCATTCCCAACTTGTCATTCTTCTGACAGGTCTTAATTTCATTTCATACATTGGCAACTGTCACTTGAGTCTTCATACCTCATAAAATTGCAAAATACTCATTAATCGCCATTTCTGTTCAATTACTTTGATCATTTGTCTCTTTGAAATGATTTTTGGCATTCATTGTCATCCTTAATATTCGAAGTAATTCTGCCAATGGATCTGGAAATGATCCCCTCATCACGTGATTTATAAAGTAATTTTAACTTCATCTAATTTCACCTTGAATTGATGTCAGAGTCTTTAGAATATCTTGCTCTCTCATTAATCTGAATAATATTGGGTAAAACAATTCCCTCCACTATTTTGGATCTATTGTTACTTTTTGACCTTGTTCTCTTCATTAATATTGTATTCTAATACTCTGGATTAATGCTTTCTATATCAATCTCATCTAATATCTCATCTAGTATCTCATCTAACACCTCGCGCCTCAGACTATTTCCAGAGGCCCCAATTTCAACCTGAGTTGGCCCTTCTGACAACCTTAATCTTAAGTAGATGTCAGGAGGAACAGGTTCTCTTACAGCGCTAGATAGTTCCACATTTCTAGACTGCAAGTTCTTTTCTTAAATCTTAAGTATTTTTATTCTTCTCTTGTGGCAACACAAGATTTATATTTCTTTTTGGAATATTCCCTCATCTTTGGGTGGCAAGATGTCCAATTGCACCACTTTTTCAATAATGGTTTCCTGAGTGTATGATGTCATTATTTGCTGAATTGAGGGTGTGAATAATCTGTTCTGATGAATTAGAAAAAAATTCCTTGATTGCGCTTGATGGAATAAACAGTTTGTTTCATCTAATTTGGCATTGAACAGTTTGTCCAGATTCTCAGCAGATCATATCTTATTCGCTATTTGGCATGCATAAGGATGAGCGGCCTACTTAATCATTTTGGGGTTAATCCCCTTCTTTCCAGATCGGGTAAGGTTTTGATACCTAGGTTGACCACTTGATAAAGTTGGTCTGGCGCATTGTGATACACAAACAGATCACTGTTGTCAATTTCTTTTTTCATAATATTTGGAAAAACAGATTTAATCGCAGCTCTAGACTGTACCACGTCTAGGATGTGGGCCCTTTTCCCAATTCTTGTGCAGTTTTGGCTTCCTTAGCATGTACCACAATAATATGCTCTTTGGGCTTCATGTTGAAGCACTGGGCAGCGAAGTGGCCTCTCCCCCACACTGGTGGCAGCAGCTATTACTTTTGTCTTCTTGTTTGAATACCTCAGGTTAATTTCTGGCACTATTCAGCTAAAGATTTCTTGGCGATTTGGGCAAATATAGTTAGCATATAAATTTCTGGCTGGACTAAATTCGTAATTTCAGTTAGGGGCATCAAATGTGGCTCATATCATCTTTAAACGATCCACAATTTGTGAGGTAAATGGTTTGGTGACCAGCGCATAAGACTACACTCAGTGTAAATTGCAGTAGGGCTTAAGCGCTACTTTTAATGTAATCTGTGCATCAAAATTGGTCAGCACTTTTACCCCGCTATAATCTGAAATTCTTGATAGAATCAGTTAGCAAAATTTTTAAGGTCTTGTCCTTTAAATTTGATTTTTATGAATTCTTGTTTACGTTTTGACATATGCACAGAACTTTTGAACTCCTTCATGATGACAGCTTTGGCATCAGAGTAGGACCAGTTTCCCTGTCAAGGTGGGGCAACATCAAGCTCTGGCAGTTGATGTTCAAGCAGTTCATGATTGTCACTGTTTTCTTCCTGTCACCACACCCAAACATAGTCATTTTGAAAAAGCGGAAGAATGCAGGGGCGTTCTCTTGATGATAATTAAGTAGTTTGGGCGTGGATTTGAATTCCTCTAAGAATTTCTCTAACAGCCATTTGCGGCTTGGCAACCTGATAATGAGAGGGGTAATTTTGGGACTCATCTCCTAAATGGTGGTGAATGCATGTGGCATGTTTCTAGGAATTGCCAACTTCCAAACTGGTGCTCTTGGAGTATTTTCTTTGGTATTGTTCACCGCATATGGTTTGCATTTGTATTTATGGTTTTTCAATACTTTTACTTGTTTTACTAACCGTTCTATATAAGCTGAGCAAGGGTAATCGCATAAATTCTGCTTTGCGTTCCATTTTCAGGAAAAAACTTCCATAATCTGCTCTCCTTCTTTACTCTTTAAGGGACGTTAATTTTACTAAGTAGATTGTTGCTGAATTTTAAAACTTCTTCTAATCCTTCCTTATTATTAGTAACTCTCCTCTAGAGCAGCGATCTCAGTATGATCTGCAAAATTTAGGGCGTTATTATTGATGGTTGCCAGTTCCATCCAAAGTTTTCTTAGTTCACCTTGTATGAAATCATGGATATGGTTTCACTAAAATTGGCTTATCTTACTCAACCAACCCCTGTAGTGAGCACCAATTGTTAATATCTGAGGTTCTGCTGATACTAGTCCCCAGATATTAAATGCACAGGTTTTTTAATATATGCACTATCCGCATTGATTGATATTATTATAGATTTTAATTGATAATAGTGTGGAGACTCTTATCCATAGATAAATATAAATAATTAGTTGATAGGTGGACCAACTCTAAACTATGAATGATCCACTTGATGCTGAATATAATGACAAATAGGAACTTCTTCCTTATTTTGGCAGAATTTAATCTGACTCTAGATTTAGAGGATCTTGGCCTTGGTTCTCATCACGCTGAGTCTGTGAAGATCTGCTTCTTAGACAAGGATATCTGATCCTTACTTTTTATTACACAAAAGTGTCAATAATCAATGTATTAAAACATTAATAAACTGAAGATGAATAGAACTAGATCAGATCTGCTTATTTGTTATAAAAACTAGGGAATTCATAGGGAAATTTTGCGCTCAATTTCTCTGTTGGCGCCTAAGTAATGAAATGGTAGCCGTTTCAATTGAATTTCCCTTTGAGGCCGATTCCAGCGATGGGCTTCTCCATTGGGCTAAGGATTCCTCTGTCAGACATCCCAGAAACCTAAAATATAAAGCAGAGAACTTGTTCTAATATTTTCGCTCAATTACAGAAAACTAACCACACTTGGCTAACAACCTGCTTAGGTAATGTGACTCTTTACCCATTGTGGCAGGTCATTAACCAACTGGTCAATTAACTAGTTGCAGATGGCTTCCTCGCAACTCCTAAATAAAATCCCCAATAGGTCAACAATGAAACCAAACCAATCCCAATTGTCACATTAATAGTTAATCAATGATTAATTATCAAATAAATTAATTTTTTCTAACTCTTCCCGATGGGATCTTAGGCACTTGTGAGGATCAACCTACAGAATTGTAACCTGGAAAATTATCCAAAATTCTACAGGCATTATTAAACTGATATTGAAATCATCTGATTTAAAAATCATCTACTAATGGGACTAATCCTTTAGCGGACCAGCAGATTCTTTAACTTAGGAAGCTGGAAATGTGGGTAAAATCCCAACATTTACCAAAGCCAATATTAAGAATATCCAGCAATAATCTATTCTCATATTTGAAATACATCTCTTTTGATAAGCTTTATTATAAACAAAAATTACTGGTCAGATACTGGAACAATCCTTATAAAACTAGAATGGTACCTAAATTGGAGCATCCACTTTTTTATAACAGATCATTCAAATTAGTCTAATAATTTCAGAGTTATGCGCAAACAAACAGAAAAAAAACAAAATAATATATATAAAGGTCAAAATGGGAACATCTTCATTTTTTGAATTCAGGCAATAATTATGAATAATCTATAAGACCCTTTTGAAGACAGCACCATATTTTAAACTGACGTAATTTTTCTCACAGACACTAGATCCCCATGTGGGGCAGTATAGCACTGGATCTATATTACAATATCTTATTTACCAATGAGGTCTTATGTCTGTATCTCATGTAGTCTCCTAAATAGTAAAAACTTACCAAAAGAACCTATATATACTCAGCACTGTTTATTCTTAGTTGCTTCCAGTTACCACATGGACCCAGTCCAATATAAGCCCTAATTTGTATTTGTGAGTAAAATTCTATAAGTAAATTTATAAATTTGCGCCAACTTCAAAAAGTATTTTACTAATTATTCATACTTTTTATCAATTATTTTTTATTTTTTAGTGATTTTTTTACCAATTATTCTATAACTTTTAGTGCTTTTTAATCAATTGTTTCATACTTTTTAGTGCGTTTTTCAAAGTCAGTTTTTTTCTCAAAAAATTTTTTGCATTTTTTTATCTACTTCATACTATCTAGTTTGGTTTTTAAAGTATTATTATTTTCAATAAATTATTTTTAGACTTTTATTTGTAATGACCAAGATTTATTTCATTGACATGAAGACATAGGTTGGCGTTAAAAATGATGACCATATGAAGAAAAACTGTTTGCGCAAATGCAAGAGTCAAAAGCTTAGTGCCTTTCTCATGTTAAGAATAAAATGGCAGATGTTTACCAAAAAATCTCCCAGCAAATATGTGGAGAAAGTCACATATATGCAAGAATACATGAATATAAATATTAAAAGGAGACAGAACAGCAAAAAACATGACTTAATCGAGCACACCATCAACTATCAAGTGAATCTACAGAAGAATGGCCACACCATCTTTCCTTGATTCATAAACGCCTACAATTTAGACTACTATTGACTGAGCAACTGCCTCTCATCAACTCTTAACCGCTTTAAATGAAACTTCTGAAATATGTTTTCAATAAATATCTAACATATATAAAATAGTAATGACATCCTGCATTATGAGATGGCTGATGAGAGAAGTAATCACTTACAACAAATGTGTGAAACAATCAGCAAGGAAAGCTAGTCATTCAATATATGTCCAGATTCAAGAAAGCAACCAATATATTTTTTTGATGTGCCCTGTGCAATATCTAAGAACATATCTAGTAAAAAGGGTATAGCTTTTACATATGGTAAAAAGCTAAAGAGCATGTATATGTCTTAGATGGGTATCCTTCAAAATCTTCTTCACCATTTCATCTATTGTAATGCTGTGCTATCATCATTATGTTTATCATCTAATTTTTAAAAGAAGACAACTAAATTTATATTACTAAAGTTAATGGTTAGATTAACCTATACTAAAAATGTGAGCAACAGTGACCAGATGGCTGATAGATCTTAAAGATACTATCTAATTTGAAATCAGCTAACATCTAGTTGAAAGTGACCTGAAATCTTATCTTATAGAGAAAGTATTGTATATAGTAAGTATTTATTATATAATTACTCCTAAAAAATTTACTAAAATAATTAAACTTAATAAAATTGTTTTTATAAATTTGGAGAGCTAACATAAACTGGTTTTTATTATTTATAATCATAAATCCAATTAAAAGTTATATATGAGATGTAAACACGGTAATAAATTTTACTTAGAATTAATATATTGTTTAGACTTTTCTTCCTTGTTGCAATTACTAATTGCAACCAATTTGAACGTAGACTGGTAATTTTGATAATCTACACGAGGAGATGAGTGTGCGCCCAATGTTGGGTAAAGGTTGGGCAAGCGTAGTAAAGGACACATGGTTGTTCTTCACACCATCCAAAGTTTGAAAACGACCCAGTGACACTGGTGGGCATGATAAAAATAAGAAAACAACGGTAAATTTCTCTCCAGAGATTTTAGCCTGGCAGGCAAAATGCAATAGTGCATCAAAACGCCACACTCTCAGCCCCTGTCATCAATTGATCATGGGATTCAAGTTTTTATGGATATTAATTTAATGGCACTTTGGGAAAAGCTCTGTGGTGATGTGCACAAACACTTCCCAGCCACTGTATATGTCACACAACAATAAATGACCCATGGTTGGTTGGACCTCAGGTTTGAAACTGTGCAAGCAGTGGATGCTGATGAACAGGTGCGTGCAGTGGTTGATATCCTGGATGGTCAACGGGTGGTCAAAATGAGGTGCACGCATTGAACCAAACCTAACCAAATACTAGTAACTTTTTTCTTTCCACAACGGTGAAACATAAAGTACTGGAACACCACTTTTGGTTGGGATTAAACACTATGGGGAACTTCATTCTTTTAAAATGAAGCGCTTTACGATTATACTGGAGCTTAGCAAGGGAAAAGAAATTGAGTGATTACCCCAACTGTGGTCATCATGGAAGACTTAAACCCAGATTCACTACACTGCAATTATCAATATTGATGGGAAGGACTCCCGCCCATTCCACTTTATGGTGGATAGCGCACCCCCTATATGCACCTTTTGTCATGCTTTTAGTTATAAAACGCACAACTGCCCTTCAATAGAGGGCATCACTCCACATAAAATTCTCACTAATGTAATATGAAGTGCTGAATTCCATTATGAGCCTGCCATTGACACTATTGATGCCTTCCACGGGGTGTTCAGAGGCGTTATATTCAGGTAAAACCTGCGTTCCCACAAGAGTGCAAAGAGGCCAAACAGGCCCATAGAGCAGTGGCCAAGGCAGCAGCTTTGGCAGCGTCCTTGATCCCGCCAGTCCAGACACAAGTTGACATTTAGTCATTTGCAGCCAAAGCGGCTCAAGAATTTGCTCAACAGTAAAATGGACCCACCTGCCAGCGGACCAGGTGTTTGAGTCAGGTTCACCCGCTTAAAGTTACTTCACATTGAATAAAAGCTGACTCTACCATACCAACCTTCCCCAAAAATGTATTGACCTCCAAATGTGCACCACAGGAGCACTTCAATGCGGAAATTGGTTGAAGTCAAAACCCAAAAACGACTAATCTAAAAAAACTGGATTTGTCCCTAAAGATGACTATGACCATGGCTCACTTTCTGCTGCCACTCGTGGTTCCAAGGCGCCTGTTGAAAAAGCTGCGCAGGAAGGGCAAGGGGGCCCTTCCCATTGTACCTAAGGTGTGATGGGGGTCTCCTTCAGCATAGGGACGTTGAACATCGCTGAACTCAAGGCCTTGTCGTCCCAGGCTAGAAGAATGAGTTTTCTTAAAAAACAATTTATCTGTGGACATCCTGGCAATTCTGGAATCCCACTGTCCACACAGCACCAAGAACACATAGGCAATCATTCTCCTCCCCTACCTCTCTTTTTTATCTCTGCACTATGCAGTCTTTATATGTTCATCCTGTAGCTTTAACTTTATATCAAAAAATTTATACCTCAATGGTTGTGTAATGGTCATATCCTTTTCATGGGAAGATGAAGTACACACTATAGAAGATGTTTACGCCCTAACCTGTGCGCGGGCTCACCAGGAATTCCTCTTGGCCATAACTTCCCTATCACTTCCACCTGAACCCTTTGTGGTAGGTGACCTGAACTGCTGGGACAACCTGGCCACCAACTTCTGGCCTTCAACGCCTGCCCCCCACAGAGCACATCAAACTTCACATTCTAAAAGCCACCTTAGGGCTTTTTGATATCCTTCCAAAACATGCACCATTGCTACCCAACATGTCCCGTCCTCATGTGCACAATGGTCAACTGAAGTCTATGTCCCGCATTGACCTTATTCTTGCCCTGTTGTTTTTTGCCACCAGATTGCACATGTTACAATGAGGAAAATCGATTTCTCTGACCACAGGATGGTGTTGGTATCCTTCACTTTATCAACTTAGTGGCACAAGTGCCAAAATGGTATAAAGTTCTCCTAGTTGATATCACATCGCCCAAGGTTTCAGCATGGGTGGACACCAAAACTTTGGCACTTAGGTTCACCTCACCGTTCTTTGCTGATCCACTTTCTACCTGGTTAGTCTTTAAAGCAAACACCATCCTTTAGGCATGCCACATCTCATTGTGGCACTCTCAGGCTGCCTCGGAGGTCATCAAGCACATGCTAGCAGGAGTGGACCACCTGGAGTCTACTGTTTCTGCCATAGAGTATAGCCCAGCTTGGGGTCATAAGTGGGCATTAGTGTCTGCTTGTCTCAACGCACTGTTAAGACAACACACACATCGCATTTTTGTTCAGTTAAAGGCAAAAAATATCACAGCATGTGAAACTTGCTCTGACTACTTTTTTGCAAATTCTTCACACTGCGACAGAACTTGGCCTGCACACAGGTGAGGTGGCTGGACAACTCCGTTGCAGACACTCCAACCAATGCGGCAGTTGAAGTTTGGAACTTTTATTTTAAGTTGCATAAGTCTGAACCAGTTGAACTGGGCGCAATTGATGAGTTTTTAATGGCACACATATCCACACTTTTCCCACAACCCATAGTTAATGAATTTTATTACTCAGAACAAACTTTGGTTTGCTATTTTGCAGTGCACTGCACATGAAGTGCTCAGGTCCAGATGTGATTCCATATAAGTTCTACAAATTTTTTTTATTATTTCTCATCTCTGATGCTTGCATTAATGAACCAATGTCTTTTAGAAACGCGCCTCCTTCCTGGGGGCTAGGAGGACTACATGATAATGCTTTATAAGAAAGGGGATAAGCTGTACTTGGCAAACTGGTGCCCCAAATCACTTATTAATACAGATATTAAGTTTTCTCCTAAAATGTATGGCCAATACCTAGGGGAGTTGCTGATGAAGTAATCTCCTCTGAGCAGTTCAGTTTTATCCCCAAGCAGTCAATATGGGACAACATACACACTGTGGCAAATGTCTTCCAATCCAAGGCTACTGGGGCGCTTGTGTTCTTAGACCGACAAAAAGCTTATAATAGGGTCAACTGCATTTACCTCAAAGCCTGCCTCCACAAATTCCACCTCCTCAACCGGTTCATTAATTGAGTGATGTTGCTCACAGAGTCTGCCACAATGGCTGTGCATGGACATGGTTTCCTCACTGAAATGATTCACCCTCAAAGGGGTCTACGGCAAGGGGACCCTTTAAGGCCAATCTTATATAACTTCAGCCTCAACTCTCTTTTACGCAGTGTGAATGCCCACCTTTCTGGTGTCCATATGCAAGGCCAAGCACCTGTTAGAATGATGGCATTCGCTTATAATTGTGTAGTTGGGGCGTCTAACAACCATGATGCACGCGTGCTAGAGGCAACTATCCAGGATTCCTCCAGATTCAGTAACGCCGCCCTTAATGCCTCCAAAACCAAAATCATTCTCATCATCTGGTACCAAGCCCACTGGTCAACAGCACCTGGTAGTCAGCCTGCTTTGGCAGCTAGCTCTCTGTTTCACTTGCCTAGGACACCCTATACTACCCCGCTTACACTCCCTTTCATGCCAAGACCCACTGCTGGTCCAGTGCGCCATTTGTGAGTGTAGCTGGAGGTGGGAGGGTTTATCTTTTCAGTAATGGCGCACCAAATCCTAGAAAATGTCACAAGGCGTATTGCCCCCTCAGAGCCCACCAGACTACCCTCCCAGGAAGGGTTGTGCTTGCCAACTCTATGCTCCTGTATAAAGTCTGGTTTGTGGCCCATGCCATCGCCTTTCCCCTCCTTTTTCACCTCTTTATATGCCATCTTACAAGGGTGGCTCTGGTTTGGCCGCCCTCCCCCAGTGCGCCTGGATGCCATGTTTGGCCCTCGCCATAGTGGTGGTATGGGCCTGCTCAACTTTGAGTCCCATGCCGCCAAATTAATTGGCTTGTGGATAGTTGCAGTCATCAACCCCTAATTCCCAGACCAGCACTGGTTACGTGCGGCATGCTTCAATTTTGCCCGCGCTCTTTGCCTCCAAAATCCTACCTTCCCCCATTCTCTACTTAATTATCTAGCCTCTCATCCCTTTGCCATAGACCTTCATGGGATGCTGCAACACTTTGAACTAATTCTCCTATCTATGTGGAGCAATGAGTGAAGAATCAGCATCAGTGGACACTCTGCCCAGAGGGGTCACCCTACTCCCCATTTCAAGCAAAGAGTCCATGGGAAATTTGTGTTAAACAATCCTGGTACCCCAATATCCCTCCATCGTTGCCATGTGGACTACTTGACAAGCTGGACATCCCGTACTCTCTGGAGACTTAAAAGGACATTTGACGTTACACTCACCATCCTTTGTTAGAACCCCAGATTCATGACCATGTGTGTAGATGCCTGAGAAAGGTGTACCGCACTGCTGAGAGATACAATGCCTCTCAGTATTCATGCATCGTGTGTGGTCTTTATGGGTTATTAGTCAATTGCTTGGAAGATTATCTGCCATCACAGGAAATCTGGTAGAATGTTATGCGACTCTTTTTCCAGGAGCGAGTGTAGACTTTCAGCCTGTCTAATAACATCTTTACCTTTTCCATGACCTTCCATATCCACCCTTATCTCCATGCCCTAATTGTTGTAATAGCATTATGGACGATCCACACTATTGTCCTTGATGCACTTTCTGGCACTACCCCCACCCTCTGTGAAGCTGTGCGTCACTTCTACTCTCACCTTACAGATCTCTTCCAGGCTTAGTTGTTTGGCCAAATGCCATCCCGCCTCTGCCAGTTGGTGTCATCCTGGTTCCCCATCTGGTTCCTCTCATCCAACCTTTTCTTCATTCATGTTCAGTTTTGGCCTAGGCCTCCCCTGACACTCCCCCTCTTCCTTCCACTGGCTGTCCTTCTGGCAACAGGAGGTAGCTTCAGCTCCTCTGGAGTGACTCTATGTTTCTTAGTGTTTTGTAGTTGGTGTTTATCAGAAGTGTCCGTCCCATAGTCAGACTTCCCCAAATAAAATTTAAAATAAATAAATATTTTGTTTTGGCTAAGCACTTTGATATTTAGTTGATACAATAAGTACAATGAATTTGTGTAAGAGGTTGATGGTTATTTCTTTAAATTAAATGGTATAATTGTATAAATTTTAACTTTTAAGTGTTTAATTTTATTTAAGGTGGGCTGACCTGGGACAATACCACACTGATTAAGGTGAAATAAAATGAATGGGAAAGAGGATAAAACTCAGGAAAACTCCATGCGCAGTGTATGATAGGACAGAAACTCCATGTACTGCATTTGCTATTTGCTATCTCAGTTGGGGCAATGATGTGCAATGCCAACACAGTCATAATTGTTCCCTACACAAAGTTAATTGACTTGGATTAAACTCGAGGAGGCAGAGGTAGAGGATCCATATTATACCACTGGGGTATCCTCCCTGGTATAATTATATACTCGAATTAAGTAATGACCATCAGCAATACAAAATTTACCTATTTATTTAGTTAATTTAATTGGTTCAACTAAGTACTAGTTTAAATAATGGCCATTTATAATACTAAATTAAATCTATTTATTTAGTTGACTTTATTTGGGTCAACTAAACACTAAACTTACTAATGGCTATCTACAATACATAACAAATCTTTTTATTTAGCTTATTTGATTGGTTCAAAAAAGTGTTAACCTACTAATGGCCATCCATTTTACTTAACTTAATCTACATATTTTATTGCTATATTAGTTTATTTATTACATACTAACTTACTATTGCCATCTCAAATACTATAGGCTTATCAAAATATGACATCCTATATCCTCATATTTTCTACTTGTTCCTAGCCATAAGACATATGCATATCAAAAAATATACAATTCAAATTGAGAACCTCTTCCTAGTTTTGAATCATTAAGCCCACTAACTACTCTGCCAAAACCAAACTGTATATTGATAAATCAAAACACAATAACTACTGTCACATTAACATTGAAATTGGCAATTCATCAGCAAATATCCACTCACTTGACTTATCCCTGTCACCATTTATTCATTTTCTTTGCTTTCCTTTAAAACCCTCCATTTTCCCTTTCCCTTTGCAAAATTTCCAGTTGATCATGTAAAAGCCAGCTCTCAAATCCCTGTAACTATTAAAAGTACTTCCTTTTTACTTTCTGCTGATTTTTATCAAACTTTATCCCCAATATGCTAATTCAGATATTTTGGGTGGAATGGCTTCCTGCACACACCAACACCCAACCACTGAAATAACTGATTAAACTTAAACTTGAGGTGTCACATGAGCCTTAAGCCATGATGTAGCTGGGATTCCTGAGCCAACACAACAAATTGGTGATCCTGCCAGGAATGACAACCTTGTACCTAGTGAAGTCTTACTTAAGAGCATCCAACTACGATGATCATGCGTCTATGTACCAAAAAGGCCCTGAAAAATTTAATCATGGACCTATTAATTATTGGCTTATTGCTTATAATGCCTGTGGGATGACTACAGCATGAGTTCTCAAAAATGACTTTGAGGGATAGTTAGCCTCCTAACAGGATCTGACAGAAGGTGGCACAGTGACAATTTACCCTTTAGTTCTTGAAAAAACTGTCAGAACTGTGCTAAAAAGAGATTTAATGCTTTAGTAATCCATTTGTGCAAAAAAAAATTCTATATGATAAGCCTTAAAAACTTCAGCAGTGTAAGTAAATTACTGGATAAGTTTGAGGAATACTTAGACTTTAGAGTTAAAATTGATACCCATGCTATGAGTAAATTGAACAACCAATGCTTGAATAGTTTTTGGATGCCCTTGAGAACCCTGAACTTGATGAGGAGATGTTAGCATAACCCACTTGTCTTAAATAAGCTATGTTTGATTGTCAAAGTTATGCTTGGCTTGCCATCTGGTACCAACAAAGCCCTATATATACCCAAGATATAGGATATTGAACCCTTCAAAGATATGTAACCAGTTCAAGGCCCTTATTGAACAAGTTTAACATTTGTCAGTTTGATACAAGATAAAGAACCCCAAGGAGTACTTAAGAAAGTTTATGACAAAATTCCCCGCATACATTCAATTGCTAAAGAATTACCCCTGCATGATCTCATTACTAAGTATTATAGTGAGATAATTGAGACCCCTCCGCCCCAAACCCACACTGTTCATAAATGAGTTTTAACTATCTCTATCATTATAGCCCCAATTCAGCAACACAAATCAGAAGACTTTATGTATACAATATCCTATTAAGATTCCTCAACATCAAGATATTATTTGACAATTTGTACCTTTTAACATCAACAATTTTACGGGAAAATATGATGAATCCTATTTAGCCCAACAAAAAATACCCCTTTCCAAATTGATTACCAAAGATTAAAGCAATTTATTTCAAAATACCCACACAGGTTTAACCCCTCAAAAACCAAAATTCAATGATCTTATCAAGCAGACCAAGTCAGGAAGATTTTAACTCAGAAACTTCCTTTCAAAATACACTACAAGATTCTGTTAATTAAAAAGAAAACTAAATGAGTCAGATGAAGTTATGAGGGTTAAACTGAAGACAAAATGAGAATCAGCAACTTAAAAAATGCATAAGTAATGAAGAAAAATCTAAATTTTACTAAAGAACTTAAGAGTGCTAGATTAAATGTGGTTAAAGAGGTTGATGAAACACAATCTAGAAAAGAATTGGAAAATCTCAAAAATTTTAGAAGTTAGATTAATATACCTAAAGATATCTAATTTTGAATAAAGTCAGGTTTATAAAATATCAAACCATATGAGCATGATCAAAGCAATCAAAATTTTGGGCAAACTAGATAACTTCTTTAAAGGCAATTATAGAAATGTAGAGTCACACAACTTTAAAAAATCAGTTGATATTAATTAAAGCTTATAAGATTTAAATAAAGAAAATGAACAAGAGAGCAAATTCTACAAGGTCTATAGTTCAATTAAGAAAACAACTATATTAACTCATTTTACAATAAGATCAAAAGCCATCCCCAACATGTGGAGAAATTTCAGATGTGACTAAAATTTTTAAGCCTGCCATCAGAAAACTTTATCACCTCTTACCATTTTAAAATTTAATGATCAACTAATATCATATTTAAAAAAGTAGTTGAGGTGGTTCAACCTTGGGACAAATATACCACACCAAGATTTTTTTATAGCCAGTACAGATTTCAAACATGTGTTGAACAAAACCTGCACAAGGGTGGAAGCAGGAATTACCCTGCCAGGCTAACCACCCTTATAATACACTATTTTAATCTATATAATTATCCAAATCACTATCATCTTCAGTTCAATCTATGAGAACAGAACACTTGGAAAGCTTATCAAGTCAACAAGACCTAGTTTTAATAAAATTGGACAAGGTTATAACTTGACCACCCCACATATATTCACACAATTCAAAGACATACTCCAAGCTTATATCAATATTAATGATTAAGCTTTTTCAGCAACATAAATCCAATTAATTGAAGACACTAAGAATAGTATTCATTTATCCAACCTCAAACACCAAATTAGTGTCAGGCATGCCAAATCACTTGCTCAAAGACCAAGCGAGTAAATAACAGAGTAATTCCACCAATCTATTTCCATGTAAGGAGAGTTTCTATAACTCTCCTGTTCCCAGCAAGGAGGTAAACTATGCACAGCTCTAATTCCAGGGAACTAGTCGTCAGTACAAAGGTGAGCAGAGCCCCGCATAGGGTGCTGGAGCTAAAGTAACTTAGGGCGAGGGTATTTAACAAGATAAAAATTAACAGATATCATACAAACAACAAGGCTTGGGTGGACCACAAAGTGGAGTCCATATCCAAACGGCGCTCTGGGATGGAGTGTAAGGGTGCCCAGTCTGAAGGGGACCAAAGCGGCCCAGCGGTGCGCCAGAGGAGAGAGTTAAATTTGTGAAATTCAATGGTTAACGTTCCACAAGACCTCCTCAAAGAGGTCTGCGTACAGGTTTGCCCAATTTAACATAAAGAAAATGTAAACTATTGAGTGTTTTTTATTAAGGAGGAAGTTGACCAACAAAAAAGGTTGGTCTCAAGTAAACATATATAAGAAAATTTGTGGGAATTATCAATTGATGAAGGTGATGCTAAGCCCAGTTGCACCAATAAGTGCACGCTTCCATTGGGCAGTGTACTATAGCTGGTAATTGACTGATCTCAGGTTACCAATTGAAGGTAAGACTGACCTGAGATGGAAATTTAAAAAACCAAACAGGTTTTGGGACCCCTTTCACTGAGAAACTGAAGAAAACCATCTTTTTAATTGTATAGCTGGTTTGTTTTAACGCGCCTGCTGTAATGCAGGGCCAAACTTCTCACACATCCTCAGGACCAACCTGGGCATATCTCGCCTTAACCAAGCATTAGTCGAGGGTATGTTTGAGGTCAGGGAGACCTTCCAACTTCATCTTTTTGGCCTCCTGACATGCATTTTTATCCTTGCTATTGGTTCCCATAATCATGTCATCTTCAAGCCTTGCACCACGTGGGCTAACTGCAAAAAACAACCACACTAAACTGAATTTTTGAACTTTTACTTATAATCCAATTAAATTCTATTATTCCACACCTGGAGAGTAAATTCTCAGCTGACACGATCAGAACAAATGCTAATGAGGCTATTCACCATCAGACTAACCAAATGAAGGTTCAATTAATGACCAGATTAAAAACTTCCAAATTTTGCCATTAATAATCTCATTTTAATTCACCAAAATATTTTACTTAATTCTAAGTTTTTTGCAACCAACAGACTGTGTCACCCCACTTAACCGCCCTGGGATTTTCCAATAGTCAGGGTGCCCAGGAAGAAAACATACCAGTTGCCTTCCAATTCCAAGTCCCTCAGAGCCTTAGGAGCCAAAGTACCCTCCACTACCAATTAATCTTCTGATTACTACAAACTAGGAATGGCTGAAGAATTTCTATCATATTTGCACTCGTTGCACCTATCAATTTTTTGGAAATTATCCCATAACCCTCCTTGCCAGTTTCTAGTTGAAGTTACCAATCCACCCAACTTTATTCAGCCATTCTGAAGTATAACTTCAGTTTTGCCAACTTGAGCAATTGCTAAAGAAACTCCACAGAATTACAATTTCACTATGGAAACCAATCTTACTTGTCTGAGACCCTCAATCTCAATTCTATGAAAATCATATGTAAATTAATAGAGAGAGTGTCAAGTTACCACCAAGTATATCAATCCATTGGTGGATATCCCACCCCTTGCCTTATCCCTGTCAAATCTATTATTTTCATATGCTTTCCCTTTAATACCCAAAATTCCTCATTCTATTTCCAAATTCCAGTTGTTCAGGCATAAAAAGCCTACTCTCAATTCCCAATAAACTAATAATAAATTACTTCATTTATATTTTCATGATGAATTTATTGGGCTTCATCCCAGATATTCTAATTCAAATATTTTGGGCGAAATTCCCTTCTGCAAACACCAGCACCCAACCACTGAAATGACTGATTGAATTGAAACCTGAGGTGTCATCTAAGCCTTAAGTCATGATGAAGCTGGGATTCCAGAGTGAACATGAAACCAACATAAAACAATCATGCTTTTCAATTTGACCAAAAAACATCTATTGATCACTCAAACTCAAAATGAACCTATCAAATCAGCTAAAACTTATTGCCCTTCAGCTATAATCTAACTGAACATAATGAAGCGACCAAATTTCACTAAACACTTGGACAAAACTAAAAGAACATTTTTATCAACTAAAACCCTCTATCTATTAGTCAAAAATTATTTGAACCAATCAATTCACAAATTTACCAATTGCATAATAAAATTAAAATGAAATTACAAGATCAATTAAATATTCATCAAATTGGCAAAAGCAAACAGAAACTACTAAATTTAACTAAAAGTCACCACTAATTGTATTATAAATATTGATTTAAAGTTTTTGCTTTTTATAGTTACAAAATGAAATATTAAACCCTCACCTACTTGTGAAATTAACATACAATATGCACATACATGGAAAATTTTGCATACATGGGTAATTACTATAGAGGATATACTTTTTCATATGATTTATGGATATAAATTTATACATTTTTGCAATTTTTGTTGTTTTTAATTAAAAAAGTCCCTTGTGTACATGATAGCTTAATACCCAAGCTGTACATAAATACATACATACATACATACATACATACATACATACATACATACATACATACATACATACATACATACATACATACATACATACATACATACATACATACATACATACATACATACATACATACATACATACATACATACATACATACATACATACATACATACATACATACATACATACATACATACATACATACATACATACATACATACATACATACATACATACATACATACATACATACATACATACATACATACATACATACATACATACATACATACATACATACATACATACATACATACATACATACATACATACATACATACATACATACATACATACATACATACATACATACATACATACATACATACATACATACATACATACATACATACATACATACATACATACATACATACATACATACATACATACATACATACATACCAAATATCATGAATATAGGCTTCTTGTTTTATAATTATTATTTTTTTAAATCAAAGAGGCCTTATTTTTTAATAAAAGCTATAATGTAAAATTTAACAGCTTTTTCAAATATTAAAGTTACACTAAAAATAACGTTCTCTTAGCTGAACTACTATCTGGAACAGAGGTCTATGCCAAATTTCAAATTTCTAGCTTTTATAGTTTAAGAGAAATATTAACTAGTAGTGTTTTATATATCATATAAAATAAACTAATACTACATCAGTTGTTATTTTATTACTAGTAGGTAGCCAAGGCTTTGCCCAAATTTATGAATGCAGCTGCTCATCAGTATTAATATAGTTTAAAGATTATTAATCTATCCAGTGTTGCTTATGTTCATAAATTTAAATTCATAATCTAATTTTTACAGCATGATGCAATGTGGTCAAATTCCACTAACTTGTTGAAAGGCAGATGTTATCAATTATCTTTTTATCATGCAATAGCCTGTTTTATATACTTTTTTTAGATACAAATTAACAGATAATATTGTTACTTAAGTTAAGCTGACCATTAACAAATAATCTATAATATATAAAAGACATTATGAACCAAGGTTTCTCTTAAATTACAAAAGATAAAAATTTTAAAATTGCCAGAAAGGTTAGTTTGAAAAAGTTTTAGTTCAGCTTAAATCTAAATATTTTTTGATTTTTTGTATTTTTAATATGTGAAAAAGTAGTTTAAATTTTACCGTAGTAAAAGGGAAGAATAACTTAGTGGTAGAGTATGTATACACTACCACTGCCTCCCCAAGTTTAATCTGGTAGATGAACTTTGGGTAGGGGACAATTATGACTGTGTTTTTATTGCACTAATGCCCTAAACTGAGAGAAATTACAAGGCTGTCCATGGTTTCTTGGCCTAACATACACCACATGGAGGGTTTCCATATTTTATCTTCCTTTCCCATTTCTTTGGTTCCCCTTAATCAGTGCGGTATTGTCCCCAGGTTGGCCCACCTTGAATAAAACTTTTGGATTTACTTTTGCAAATTAATTATTATAAAAATGATTCAGATTAGAGAAGGTATATTAAAAATTTATAAAAAAACACTAACAAAACTATGTTTATATAATTTTTTATGTATATGCAGCTTGGGTGTCAGAATAACAAGTACTTAGGGTTTAATTCTAGAAAATAACAAAAAAATTGCAAAAATATATCTGTAATATATAAGACACTATTAGACCAGGATTTTCTTAAACCATAAAAGCTAGGTTTTTGCATATTGATATAAGGGGTTCTTCTAATTTATATTGTTCAGCCATGAAGCTATCTATTTTATGAGTTCTTAATATTAAAAAGAAAATTAAAATTCACTTAATTTTTTAATTATAAAATAAATCAAATTTGAAAACTATATTTAAAACAGTACTCTAAGATAACCAAGAAACCTATATTCAAGAAATTTTATATGTATGTGCAGCTTGGATATTGAGATATCAAGTATATAAGGGATTGATTATATAATTTAACTTTATAAAAAATGAAAAGAAATAAAAATCTAAATATATTAATCATAGAAATTATTTCTTCCATAACATTTTACATATGTGTGCAAATTTATTATGTATGCGCCTCTTGGTGTTAGATTATCAAGTAGGGTAAGTTTTTGAAGTCTACAATTTAAAACTACAAAAATTGTAAAAAAGCCTGTGAATATATTTATTATATAAAGATGTCAGTTCTTATATATTTTATCTCTTAACCATAAAAGCTGTAGATTTAAAATTTGGCATGAGAGTTCAGTTCAAATTTTGCAGTTTCTTTAATAAACTTTTATCACTAGGATATTTTATTCATATATGAAAAATCAGTTTTGATTTTCCCTTTTAAATTTTTAATTTTAAACCAAATTAAATTCATAAATGCTTTTTGAATAGTTATAAGGGTGGTTGCCTGACAGGGTAATTACTGCTTCCACTCTCATAGCTGTTTTGTTTACTAAAGGTTAGAAACATCAATGGCTAGAATTTCTTGGTATGATAGATATGTATCAAGGTTGACCCACCTTAAATAATTACTTATGTAATTTTTTATTAAAAGACAACAAAAATACATATATGAAATTTGCTATGTATATGCAACTTGATTTTAGAATTAAAAAAGGTAAGGGATCTTTTAAACATAATTTTAACTATAAAGATTTTAAATTTATTTGAGGTAAGCTGACCAGGGGACAGACATTACCAATACAAAATAATGACCAAAAAACACAAACCAAACACCCTAAATGAGTTGTGAGACACCAAAACAAAAAGGATAATTAACCTACCAGGCGTAGCAGTGGTGAACTGCTTATCCCACTATGGCGTAGAGGGAGGGAGATCAGGCGGATTATCAATTTCATCTTCACAATTGAAGAGGTGGATCAAAGCTGTTAGAAAGGGGGTTGGGGCATCCGCTGGATGTGGGTTAAGGAAAATAGAGAATTGTTAAGTTCTCTGATAACAATCTAGGCCTGGAGCATAGCCTCCAGGAATTTGGCAACATGGTGTTCAGCTTGTATGCATGCATCAGGAAGCTAGGAAATTTTGTGATATTGGCTCTGGTAATACATGTGGTAATAAATTCTTCCAGTGCAACAACTTGCTTGACAGCAGAGGTGGCGGTTTCCCTTGACCGTTTAATTTCCACTTTTGCAACCTCAGGGAAATCAGCAGGGAAATTGATTATATGTATCCCTTCATTAAATTCAATGATAGAGAGTGCCACAGCTTCATGGAGTTGGCGGCTATCAGGAGAGGCCACTGCGGCCTTGGCAAGTTGATGGTCACTCAAGAATGGGGTAGCGGTGGATTTGGGGACATATTTCTTGATGGGAATGGGGCATCAAAATCTGAAGGTAGATGCGGTACCAAATCAATTTAAAGTTTGGGAGGTGAAACAATTCCCAGATTCAGTTATTTCATCCAATAAGTCCCAGGGATTTTGGTTGAGCATGATTGATTTAAAGAGATGTGGTTTTGGTTGGTTAAGTTTTGGGGCGTAAAATTGGTTGGATTAAATTTGGGTCTAAACCTGCTCCTGATTGGGTATATTATGAAAATTAAGCCAGCTTGGGCTTTAGTTGCAGAGGTTTGCTGATTTTTGAGCGTTCAGCTGGAGGGGTGGGGGCAGCAAACTTCCCCACTCAAATGCTGTTTGTATGGCCTCATGTGTGGGCTTGGCGGAATCCACTTGTCTTGAATTGTAGCTACAGTTTTATTGGAATGATCCAACTCATGGCGGAGGGGGCAAATGGTGCAGCCGATATCAATATGAGCCCAAAAGAATTGATCTGGTGAAGATGGGATATGGGCACGTGGTGGGATTTGCTGGAGCTATGTTTGGCTGGTAGGGGGGTAATAGTGGCCATTGCCCATGGTGCTTCTAACCGCTCAGCTCTGCTTGGGACCAGGAAGTGGAGGATGGGGTTTGTACCATATTTGGACAGGCCCATCTTCAATTCTTCATAGAATGTTTGAGGGGAAAGTGCAAAGGAAGGTTTGCAAAGGGCACCATCATTGTGGTGTCACTGGGGAGGCGTGTACAGGTTGTGGTAACAGGTGTGTTTTTATATAATAAGGGTGTAGTTGCTGCAGCAGCTGCGTCCTCTTCAGTGGGAAAACCAATATTAAAATAGCCCTCATAAGGGCAGAAGTCAATAAATCCTGATGATGAAAACGTGGTTATTGCCAGCTAAATTATTACTTTGTTGACATATAGGAAGAGATGCCCATATTCAACTCAGAGGCAAAAGCGACTATTGGATCAGGGTAGAGCAAGTGGGTGGGGGCGGTTTAGGTGTACATGTGCAAAGTGTAATATTAAGTCTCTTGGAGGGACAAATCGGCCTGATGCATTAGGTGGGCTGGATGAGCCCATCCGTACACATTTGCATGCTGGGTGGAAAACGCTAACAGGTGGAGCGCCTCTGCTCCACGCTGGGGCAGCAGGTGGTGGATCTTCTGACATAAAGGGAAAACTGATATAGTGTAGGTGGCAATGGAAAATTAACAGATGCTTTTTAATAAATTTGCTCAAAAGTGATGTCAAGCGGAAAGAAAAGCTTTTTCTTTAACTATAAAGAATTTAAAAACAAAGATTTTTTTACATAAGCCAATTCTCATCATTTATTCTAAACAACATAAGCTTGAAATTCAAATTTTTTAAATTATTGCGGGGAAGGCTGACCATAGGATGGACACTTCCGAATATGACTCAGGACAGATAAACTTAGTACCAGGGGGGCACCCCAGAGAAGCGATGCTATCTCTTGTTGCCAGCGGGAACGCCACTTATGGGGAGGGGGAGGGAACGTGTGAAGGGGCCGTAGCCACTATTGAGCACGTGTGAAGGAAGGGGTCTGATTTGATGAACCAGACTGGGAACCAGGAGGAGACCAGCTGTCAGCGACACGGTGGGAGATATCCAAACATCCACACTTGAAAGTGGTCCATCAAATGAGACCAGAATCTGTGGACAGCTTCTGGGAGGGTGGGGATGGAGCCAGCGATGGCATCCAAGACAATCGTGTGGATAGTCCACATGGCGATTGCAACCACCAGAGCACGGAGGGAGGGTGGAAGGGGGAGGCCATTGATGAAGCAAACATATCTCTTGACAGACTGAAGGGATGCATTTGATCCTGGCCTAGCAGACGTTGGACTTCGCGCCATATCACTTTAGAGGTGGGGCACTTCTCCAGGCGGTGGAACAGCGTTCCATACTGGCCACAAACGACACAGGATGAGTGTAAAGCGTTAGAGCGCTCAGCTGTATGATACACTCGCCTCAGGCAGCGCCACACATGGGAGCGGACTTGAGGCTGCAACAGAGGATGGTGTGCGTATTTCCAGATAGTCTTTTGGGTCTCAGTGGAATAAGGGATGTCCATCATGTCCAGGTAGTCCACCCTGGATAGGACTTGGGGTCGAATGGGGATCACGCCATCATGGATGGGTAGTCCCTGTACCTCTTGTGTGAACTGAGGAGAGGGGCGGCCTCTTCAGGTTGTATGTCCACTAATACGAATTCTCCACTCTGCACTTAGCATGGAGAGTAGGATTCGTTTGTAGTGGGTTTTAGTCCCGTGAGGACCTGTGGCCAATGTGTGTGATGCGAGGTATTTCATCAGGGAGAGGGGGTTTGATGGATTGTTGAGGCCCAAGGCTCAGGAGAAGTTGGAGCAGGCTGCGCGGGACCAGTGTTGGGATGGGAGTGTAGGGGCGGTGATGGCCGCGATCCAGGTGCCCAGGATCTTGGCAGCATGGGCTTTGAAGTCAAGCAGGCCCATGCCACCTTGATGATGAGGGCCAAACATGACCTCTAGCTGTACTAGTGGAGGGCGGCCTGACCAAAGCCATCCTTGCAGCAAAGCATACAGGGATTTGAAGAAGCTTGGGGAGAAGGGGATGGCGTGGGCTCCGAACCATACTTTGGATAGGAGCATAGAGTTGGCAAGAACAACCCTGCCAGTGAGGGTAGTAGGGTGGGCTCTGAGAGAGGCGATTCGCTTCGTCACGTTGTCCAGTATATGGCACTCCATTACTGCTGACGCATATCCGCCTGCCTCCATCCACACGCCCAGATGGCGCACCAGTCCTATGGTAGGACGTGGCACGAAGGGGAGCACCAGTGGAGCGGTGTGTGTTGAGTTAGTAAGGTGTGGATGTGGGCGAGAAGATGGGCCGGGTTGGGAACTACTTGCTGGGGCCCAGCAGTTCTGAAACTGACCAAGGAGGATGATTTCGGTTTTGGAGGCGTTCAGTGCCGCGTTGCTTACCCAGGAATATTCCTTAATGAGGGCTTTAAGCGCGCGTGCATCTTTGTTATTAGACACCCCCACCACGCAATCATCTGCAAATGCCATCATCTTGACTGGGGTTTGGCCTGGCACATGAACCCCAGTGAGGTGGGCATTCACATTTCACAGGAGTGGGTCAAGGCTGAAGTTGTATAAGAGTGGGCTGAGGGGGTCCCCTTGTTGCAGGCCCCTTTGAGGGCGGACTACTTCCGTTAGGAAGCCTGGGCCACGCACTGCCATTGTCACAGATTCCGTGAGCAGCATCACCCAGTTTATGAAGCGGGGGGAGGTAGGCGGAATTGATGGAGGCAGGCCCTAAGGTATTCCCAGTTTACTCTATCATAGGCCTTTTGTTGGTCCAAGAATACAAGTGCCCCAGAGGCTGTGGACTGACACACATTAGCCACAGAGTGCACGTTATCCCAAATTGACCTTCTGGGGATGAAACCAAATTGTTCTGGGGAGATGGTAGCTGATGCTACAGTCCCTAAACGGTTAGCCATGATTTTTGTTAAAATTTTGGTGTCTGTGTTTGTTAGAGAAATGGGGCGCCAGTTGGCTAAGTCAAGCTTATCCCCTCTCTTGAAGAGTGTGACAGTAAAGGCCTCATGTCCTCCTGGTAGGAGACACATTTCCAACAGGCTTTGGTTGAGTGAGGCTAGCAGCAATGGGGATACATATTTGAAATATTTTTTGTAGAACTCATATGGAATGCCATCTGGGCCTGGGCATTTTCGGTTTGGCGCACTGCAGATGGCTGTCCATAATTCGTTCAGAGTAATTAAGTTCATTATTTCCGGGTATCAGAAAATGGTGCAGATATGAGCTCGGTTGAGAAATTCTGCCATTTCGGCCAGCTGAATTGGTTTGGCTCGGTATAACTCAGAGTAATATCTTTGCATTTTGATTGCCACTTTGGCCAGTGTATCCACAATGGAATTATCCGATCTTTGCACCTGTGTGCAGGCCACGCTCTGGCATGGTGCAAAATTTTTTTAAAGAAGTATGCGGTGCACTTGTCACCTTTAGTGATGCGTGTGGCCCTGTATTGGACACAAACCTGATGTTTGTGTTGCCTTTTGAGTGCGTTGAGGTGGGTGGCTGCCTCCGCCCACTTCCAGCCCCATGCAGGGCTGTATCCTGTGGCTGGAATGTTGAACTCCAAGTGGGCCAATTCCACCAGCGCGCACAAGATAACCGCCGATGTGGCTCATGAGCATCTGGAGGAGAGATGGCGATAGTGGCGGATGGTGTCCTCTTTGAAAGTTGCCCATGTGGAAATGGGGTCCGCACAAAACGGTGCAACAAATGATTTTGCCAAAGTTGCCTCTTCCACCCATGTGGAAAATCCTGGTGACGTGAGCTTGGGGGGAGGGTGGATTTTGCACCAATGTGGGGCCTTTGCAACTGTGACAGGTAAGTGGTATGTTATTGAGACCAGTCGGTGGTCAGAGAATTCCATTTTCGTTGTTTTGAAGTGGGAGATGTGGGGATGAAATTTTGCTGGTGTTAGAATAAGGTCGATGTGGGTCATGGACCTTAATTGGCCGTTGTGGATGTGGGGATGCATCATGTTTTTGAGCAGTGGGGCATGTTGCAACAGTGCATCCATTAACCCAAGGGTGGCCTTTAGAACATGTAGTTCTACATGACCCTGTGGGGCATGGGGTGAGGGTGGCCACTGGTCCATTGGTGAGGTTAGCCAACAGTTCATGTTGCCAACTAGGAAAGAATTGGGGGGTAGCGGGAGGGATTTGACCAATGAGAAAAATTCCTGATGCTCGTGTGCATAGGTTGAGGCATAGATTTTGATGATAGCATGAGCCACGTCAGCCCACGAGAAGGTGACAATGAGCACTCAGACATTTAGGAATGTTTCTGAGGATGTGAATTTAAAAATTATTTTTCCAAATTAGCACCCCACAGTGCTTCAACCAAAAGGATAGGGATGGTAGGAGCATTGTTTTACAAGCTTCCTCGGAACCTTGTGGACAGTGGGACTCCTGGATGGCCAGGATATCCATGGGTAAATTGTTTTGTAAAAAACTCAGTTTCCTAGCCTGGGACGGGGAGGCCTTGAGTCTGGTGATATTCAGCGTCCCTAGAGTGAAGGTTTCCCCCATCGCACCTTAGGTGCAAGGGGGTGGGCCCCTGGGCCCACCAGCCTCTTCAAGGTCCCCACAGGCTTTCACAGCAGCGTGGGTGTTAGCAGCAATGCTATCGGGGTTTTTGTTAGTTTTTGCGGAAAGAGTCATGTTGGCTTTGGCCTTTGCTTTTTGTTTTCCTGACATCGGACAAATTTTTTGCGGTGCAGATAAGTTTGGTGCACCGTCGAATGGGGCAAAAACTTTTTTTCAGTTGGGATAGGTCCCAAGTCAGTTTTGACCGGAGCTTGGGTGCAGTGATTTGGTGAGATTGAATCTCCCATCGGACCCTTAGATTGAGTGGCCCACTCAGCATGGGCCTCCCAATCTGATGGGGTGATGGATTCCTGAGTTGCTTCCGCTGCAAAGGTCTCCATGTCCTCCTGGCGTTGTGAGTGTGGGATGGTGGTGGTGGCCTTGGCCGCTTCCTTGGCTGCAGCCCTATGGGCCTGCTTGGCCTTCTTCCGCTCCTGTGGGGAGATGGGCTTTACCAATAGGTAGCAGCCTTGTGCTCCCCACGGGAAAGCCTCCTTGGTGCTTGCAGTTGGTTCATAGTGCGCCTCTCCGCTGGCCATGGCCGCTGAGGGGTGCTCTTGGAATGTGACGCCCTCCTTGATGGGGCATGCATGCGCCTTATGGCTGAACGCATCACAGTGGGTGCAAATGGGGGCGCGCTGTCCACGGTTACCCAGAATGGGTGGGTGGTATGCCCTGCGATGTCAATAAAGGTGGAGTGCAGGATCTGGGTTAGGTCCTTCACAATCTCCTCAGTTGGGGTCAGAACTGCGATGGCTTTGCCGGTGCATAGGTGTGGCATCAGCGTGATATGTTGCATTTTGAAAGATTGTATTTTGCCATATATGGCGAGACCATTTTCAGGTGTTGCTCCAAAATGTCACATTTTACCGTAGTAGGCAAAAAGTCAAACGTGAGTAAAATTTGGTTTGATTTTGTCCATCTGGTGCGTTTGGTTTCGATGACCCATTGCCCTTTGGGGAGGTCAACCACTATGCGCACTGCTGCAGCCTTGTCTGCTGCTTTTTTGCTTTCAAAACCTAGGTCCAGCCAACCGCATGACATGGAGTGAGGTGTAATGTATACTGCGGTCAGGAAAATTTTGTGTACATCTTCACAAAATTTTTCCCATAAGGCCGTTTTTTGGATGTCCAGATACACATGGACTCCAAATTCCACCAACGAGAGTGGCTGGGAGTGTGGCGTGTTGATGTACTGGTTGCATTGTGCTTGCCACATGAGTATCTCTGGGGAAATTGTGACCGCCAGTTTTTTGAGATTTTTTTCTATACCACCGGATTCTCTGGGGCATTTTTGAATGTTAGAGGCCACGGGCCTTCCGCCTGCTCCTCTTGCCTTGCTTGCCCAACTGCTCCCAGACATGGGCGCATACTAATCTCCTCTATGAGATTATCAAACTAGATTTAGTCTTGAACTGAATAGGTTGCAAAATTGTTTGCAACGAGAAAGAAAAAGTTTTGAAATTCAAATTTTAAAATGTAGAAACTTTTTTTAGTTCATTGATACCTACTAAGAAACTATCTATAAAACTATATAATTTTTCTATAAAATATGCTTTTATTGATTAATAAATGTTTATTATAGATATTAAGAATTTTAAAAATATTATAAAAGGACAATTTTTAGGCTGATGACCTACTACACAAAATTTATTAAGCATATGCCTCTGGCATGTTAGGTTTTAAGAAATAAAGATTTTGTAAACTTTTTAAAATTTAACCAAAGATATTAAAAAACTATAAATCAATATAATAAGCTAATTAAAAGTTTTACATCACATAAGCTAAGAATTTGAAAACTAATATAGCAGCTATTATTTTATAAGCATCTACTAAAAATAGTATGTTAAACTAGATAAAGTATCTATTCTATAGCCGGGTGGTGATCATTTTTATTATTAGCATCACAGCTAGCAGTTTGGTGTTAATTCAATGATTGAATGGATTTTATAGGTTTTCTATGTAAGGTGTGGTTATCCTAACAGGATACGTCCTGCTACCAATCTGATATAGGTTTCAGTTTTAGAACAGATTTAAAACATATACTGGCTAGGAAAAAATATCATTTCTCCCATACTATCTTATTATTGTATATTATTAAAAAAGATTGAACAACCATATGAAGATAAAATAAAAAGAAATATAGGGAAGTAACCTATATCAAGAGAGTATCTGTAACTTACTCATACCTGAGAGGTGATGCATAATGCACAGCCACACAATCAGGGAACTATTCACTAGTAGTAAAGCTAATAGGGCGCCTTGAAAGGTGCTGATGCATAAGAGACCCAAGAACAGTGTGTAGAGAAATAAATAAGTAATTAATACCCAAAAAAGTCAGAACTTGGTTTAACCAAGGAGTAAGTCCATAAACAACTGCAAATTGGGGTTTTGTCCTTGAGAGCCTTAATCTGGAGGGTACCAGTATTTTTAGGTGTATACCAGAGTCCATCATTACTTTAGACAAAATAAAAAAACTTATGTGTTTAGAAGCCTCCTTGAGGAGGTCTTCAAATAGGTCAGACCAAGGGACCATCTGTAAAGTAAAACAAACATAGTTTATATTTAAACCAATCAACCAACAAAGAAGGTTAATTGTAAACCATTAATTATAAAGAATTGGGGGTATCATCCTCCATCAGGTGATTCACTGCGTCCAATCCCGCCAATAAGCAAAAAAACACCATCCTTTGTGGTAATATAGTTTTTTAAACTTGCTAGTGGGTGATTGACTGAAATTAGTTTTTGACAGAATTGGCAATATGGTAAACCAAACAGGATTAAAAGTCCCATCTTCTTAGAAAACGTAACGTATCATCCTCAATTATAAAAATCTGGTGCACCACAAGGCTGAGGATGCAACGCCCCTGTACCCATCACGTGCTACCTCAGAACTAACTTGGGTATACTTTACCCTTACCCAGCGTTGGTTCTTTGTGTGCTTCAGGTAAGGAAAGTTTAAATTAACTTAATACTTTTGTCCTCTTCACGCTCTGCCTTATTTTTACTATCTGATCCTACTATTATGTCATTTAACCATGGCATTACCTCAAGTTATTATGGGGCTCCAACCCCTCCAGGGTTTCACCCCAGATAATTTCTTATGTGCAGGGTCCAGCTTCATTGCGGCAGCAATTGGTTTGTCTTTAGGACCAGCTGCATCTGGGAAAGGCTCATAAATCCATCAACGAAGTCTTGGGTATGAATGCAGTCCTGTGCTAAGACCCAGTTGTTCTCTACCATGTTAAACCCTTTCAATGAATTCAGGTACTCCAGTCTTTTCTTATACAATGAGAGGCCACCTCCTACTCTACTTAACACTCTGTGGTCCCCTCCATAAAGTATGCCTCTAGAGTTTTAGGTGGACTTCCTCAAAAAATCATCTTGCTTTTATGGAACACCACAAAGATCTTATTATTAGCGGGGAGATCCACCTGGTATGAGGCATGACCCACCTTTCTGACAACTCGGAATGGTTTTATCCTCTTAATCCCCAGGTTTCTGCATGGCTGCTTGATTAGAATAATATTAGCATCAAGCATCATAAGATCTCCTTCCTTATAGCCTGGCTCCAACTCTTCTTACCATTTAATTCTCTTTATATACCTTCATGGCGGCATCAAAATTGGTGTTAAACCTTGGTGTACTTTCTTGATGAATTGGAGAAGCCCATCACTGCTTCCAACTTGGACCCACTGATGGGTTCCATGATAAAAGAGGTGTTAAACCCATAGTTGGCAGTGAAGGGAGAGCACTCAGTGGAAGAATGATGGGAGTTGTTATGAATAAATTGAACCAGGTGAAGATAGGAAGCTCAATCAGAATAGTCAGCTGCATTTTAACACTGCAAGAATTTATTAAGGCACTGGATCACTCACTCCATCTGCCCATATGATTGGGGTGGTAAGCAATAGAATGGCATGAATAAATCTGAAAATTTTGCACAAATCCTAAAACATGGAGGTGAACTGGAGTATGTGGTTGCTAATAATCTCTTGGGGCAGCTTTTGGAGGGAAAACATATAAGAAACAAAGAGCCCAACCATCTCTGCCATTGTGATTATGATAGTACAGGGAATGAAATGGGCGAATTTTGTAAATTAAGGTTAACATTACTATAGAAGCATCATAGCCCTCAGACGCAGGTAACTCCATAATAAAATCGTCTGATAGGGAGTTTAGGGCCCCTCTGGTTTTTGTATAGGCTCCAATAACCCCATGAGATGCTGGAGATCTGGTTTCATCCTATTGAAAACCAGGCATTCTTAGAATAAGTACAACCTGTGCTGCCACTCCCTTCCAGTTATATTTATGGCAAATTAATTCCAAGTTCTTTGCCTTTACGAGGTACTCAACAGTAATTACTTTATGGTGTCCTTAGTTATTTCCAAACGGAGTGGTCTGCCAGGAACCCATAAGCATCCCTGAAACCATATTATATTATCCTTTACATGGTAATCTTTAATGATATCCTAGTGATTTAACTTACTTTTGGTGAGAAACATAGTATATTCTGCTGACAAGGGCTGAGAAAGGATGTCATTTCTGAACATACCTTACTTCTCCAAGTTCTCCAGAGAATCAAGAACAGGCATGAATGCTGTCACAAAATCAACCATGGGCTTTGCTAGTGTGCCAGGCCAACCAGTATGAAGACTGGTTGGCCCTTTGCTGTTTCACCTTCCCTTGGCATACCAACCCCTACAAGTCCGCGTCCAACCCATCAACCAGCCACCAACTGTTTCAGCTTTAGCCTCATGTGTCCTCTGCATTTGCCCTGGCAAGTCCTGCCCCCTTCCTGGGTAGCTCAAGCATTTCCGCGCTGCCCCACCCTCGCAACCCTTCACCAACCCATATGTGCATGCCCTAGCGAGTCAATCCCCCATCTTGGAGGCTATGGCACTCCCATGCTGCACCCCACAAGGTTGGCGGCAAGTCAGTGCATCCGCTGGTAGCCATCTGGCCAGGCTCTGCCGGTTCCTAATAGGGAGGAGGCATGGAAACTGGCAGCACCAGCCACTCCAGGCATGATGACCCGCACTTATTGGGGATCTCCTGTCCCACCTTCCCCACTCTAGTTGCTCTAAGCTACTTCAAACATATAGGAAAGTTGGGCAAATGAAGGATTTTTTTTAAGAGGGTATAAAGAATATTTATACTACTTTTGGGGCTACTGCGCCCAAGTACCCTTTGGCCAATCAATACCAGAAAAACCCATTGGCCCTATTGATGCCATAATTCTATCAGAATATATCTTCATTCATTCATACTTCATATCGATCTCCTCCAGATCCGCTCATCTGATCACTGAATATTAATATTAAGAAATCTCTATCAGCATAAGTTGCTGGTCGATCTTATATAAATTTGTATTTAGATAAAACTTTGAGCATCCTTGGCATGAGTCACCAGTGCTCCAAATTAGTCAGTGGAACCATTTTTGGATGACTTTTAACATATTGATTGGAGTCCCACTGGAAACTCCCACAATGAACTTCAAATGGCATTTTTGGCAGCAAATGCAGCTTCCGCTGAACCTAAACTTAATTTCATATATAATATTAAATAGTATCAAACTAGGAGATTAGCTAGCAATCACACCCAATTTACTGAAACCCTTAATTCTGATACTAACAGAAGGATCCATCTGGTTAAAATCCTGGCACATGCCATGGTGGAGGGCTTCTTGGATACAATATCACCTAGCGAAATCACCAAGTGGGTATTGTGAACCTCCACCTCCTTAGAATCAGAAGCTAAAGCAGGGTTCTGACTAAGAGCGTAACCAAACTACTCTCCTTGTTCTTCATAAACTCGTAAGAGAATACAAATTGGGACAGAGTCTCATGACAGTGGGTTTGCCAGGGGTTTGTCAAGCTTAGTGACATATTTCCTGGTGTTGAACGCCCCTCCAAAGCAAAGTCAACCAAGCTCTTGGAGTCAAGGCCAGAACGCCAAAAAGTCACTGATTACCTCTTTAGGGTCATTGATTGGAAATGGGTTCTGGCTTTGTCAGCCATGGCTGAAGAAAACGTCTCACTTGGGGTAAAAAACTGGCGAAATTAACCCTAAATCAGGAAAGTCACGCTTTATTAAATTAGGGAATTTGGCCAATTTGTAAAATTTCAATCTTGTGAAAGGCGAAAGTTTTACATCTTGAATCGGTTTTATGTTAAATGCTTTCAAAAACTTCACAAATCAACCCTATAAATCTTAGACCCAAGCTGATAAGGGCTTCGCTTTTCTCAAATAAACAGTTAAGTTCAATAAGTTTAGGGATTATTTGTGCAAATTTTCCTATACTCTTCTATTAATTACTCACAAGAATACCTCTATTGAAATCATTGCAATAGATGAAGTTATTTTCTCACTCTCTGTCTAACTCCCAAGCTGGGCGTGAACCTGCCGCCCACACTGCGGCCTATTCCACTGACTCTGCTGCATCTTAATTTTTAGCACTAGTGGTACGCTGAATCTTATTTCACCGCGTTTCACCACAGTTTTTACGCCACCTTCCCCAGCTCTCAGGGACTTCTGTCCATAATGGTTGTCTCCAGTTTGGTGTGCGTTTTGTCTCTACCAAATTTATATGAAAATATAACCAAGATTACCTAAGATGTTGCTTCCACTTGCTGGGTCACTTTGATTTGTTGTTGCACCTTTTGGCTGGCGCTTTTCCTTCAGCGACTTCCTGCGCTCCAGTTTCCCTGACATTATATGAGAAAAACTTCGATCTTTTGTGAGGGGTTTCTCCTGTTGAGTGTCTAGAGTTAGCCCAAACCTCTCAGAGTTATTACCTTGTTGAAGCGGTTTACTGGGAAAATACTTTTGTATCTCTTCTGGCCTTGGTTGTTACCTTCTTCAAAGGGTGTGCTGAGGGTGGGAGCGCCACTCCCCCACTTAAGACGCTCATAAAAGTGTTTAGTACCTGCCACCACCGGCATCACCTTCCACTATTTGCGCAATTCAAAATCCAAAGAGGAGGTCTTCACCACGTTGTCCAGCATTAGAGCCTGCCAGAAGTCTTAAGACAAGGTCTTAGCTGACTTTCTCCTTTTCCTGATACTGCCCCATGAGGTTTCAAAGGGGGCTTACTGTCAGGATTATGGGTGCATTACCATGAATCCCTCTGATAATTTTTGCCAGGTGAACCAAAGCCCTAGGGTGTTGGATATATACTTTTTGCTTTTTTCTTGGTCAAAAAAGTCTCAATGCCAGATACTATGTCTGGTGAGGCAATTTTAATAAATTACAATTTTTCCAAAAATTGAGAAAAGTTGGAAAAATAAAATTTATTCTGATTAGAAATGAAATTATATGGGAGATGAATGAGGGTACCTGATCCATCTTAATTCATGCTAAGCCAAGATCTATTTTCACCTCTTAATTTGGATTCATTCACCTCATAGATCAGGTCTGAACCCCAATTTTAGGGATGAAATTTCATTCAGGATTATCCACAATGTTAGTTTCAGCTTTCTGGATGGTTCAGGTTCAAATACTGTCATCCAACTCATCCAAATCTCCTGTTCAGTAAAAATACCATTTTACAACTCATCAAGATTTTAGATTTGGGTAGGAATACTGACAACCCACCAATCTAGATCTTAGCGCAGGGGGAAATGTATGGAGAAAGTGACTATGTACTCGTTTTACTATGGTACCTTGAGCGACCTCTAAAATTGAGTGTTTGTTGCCCCATCTATATATGACACTGTAAAGCTTCAACAAGTTGGTACCCAATTTAGTGTCATGACCTCCAGGATGGTGGTGGTAGAAGAGGACTAGGTCAACTGTGTGTGGAAGGTATGTAAGGGTCATGCTTATCATTAAAATGAGCTGTTTCTCTATTGGTTATAGCGGACAGGTTTTTGGAAGCTAGGGCCTGAAATCAGATAAATTCATTGTAATACTTCGCATAGTGACTTCAGGGGTTTTGGAGGATGCTTGGTTAAGCATAGCCTGTAATTTATAAGTCAAATGGAAATTTTGGCTATACAACGCTTGAAATGGCGACACCTTGGTTATTTAATGATAGCTGATCCTATAGGACAGAATTACACTATGAAAATATATTGCCAGTAAGGGGTTCAGTCATAGCCATTATCTAAAAGGTTGCAGTTAGGGGTACCATTTTGCCCGATCTACCATTCCATTGATTGCAGGATGGTAGGTCTGTAAGTTTTGAATTACACTTCATATGGAGCAGGTTTTCTCTTGAAGTTAGATTTAGTGGATTCTCCAAAGAGCGATAAATTAAAGTAAAAATAGGTTAAAAATTGACCTAATTTTTATTAACGAAAGGATGGGATATTTGTAGGTTTCAATTTGGTTCATAATCTATCATTGCTAATTAATTGTCATGCGATCTAATCATTAATCAATTGATTGGGATGAGGTTGATCATTCTTATTAACTTTGATAGAATGAGATAAATTAAGCTCTCCTTCTGATGAAGCCAGGGAAATTGATGGAGTAGAATCTCCTCAGACAAGAGAATTTGGTTAAATCCTGACACTACCCCTCAAGATTTAATTGTGGTAGAGGATGAATTCTTAAAAAACCTAGGGTGAATACAATTGATCACTATGCCATTATCAAAATGAACAATTGAATATTCTAGTCTTTTTAAAATATAACTTGATAAGGACCAGACCAGTTGGTTCCTAACTTTTCAGTTCATCCATTAGGCTGAGAATGGTAATACATGACATAATCTCAAATTTTGTATTCAGGTAAGGTGGGTTTATGTTGATTGGCTCTTTGAGTCTCTTTTTGAGTAGTTACTTCATTTGATTACATAGCTTGAGCTTGAAGATGAACAATATCATCTGCCAGATTTCTCAAAATTAGATTGGAGTTTTCTGGTATGCTTTCTTCAAGTATGGCTTGAACACTAGAAGGGACTGAGGGATCTCGCCCATTTAGGCACTTGAAAGGCGACATCTTGATAATTCGATGATAGCCTATCTGATAGGCAAATAAGGCGCTAGGTAATAAAAACTCCACCGAGATGGATCATTAGAAGACATCTTTCTTAAGATTGGAACCAGAGTTCCATTGACTCTTTCAATAGCCCCATTTGTCAATGGATTGTATGGAACAACAAATCGTTGGGCAGAGTTGAATAATTTAGATAATTCCCTGTACAAGTTGTGAGGTAAAATTAGTCCCATTATTCAAAATAAGGACCTTGGGGCACCCATATTGAGAGATTATGTGTTGGTAAAGGAATAACGCCATAGTCTTAGCTGAGGGGGTGGCAATAGAAATGGTCTCAACCCATTTAGTTAAATGGTCGACAGCCATAATAACATACTGGTGGCCATGTAATTCCCAATAAAAAGACCTACCACATCAATACTTACACTTCAAACGCTTTAGTCGCGGAAATAACTTGATGCTGATAAGTTGGGTTGGTACGTCCATGACTTTTACAAATAAACATGAGTTAAGGGTCTCTCAGATGATTTTGGTCATGTTATCTCAATAATATTGGGTTTTCAACCATTCTTGAGTTTTCTTCAACCCACTGTGGCCTACTTGATCATGCCCTTCCATTACAGCCTGAAATCTTAAGTTTAGTGTAAAAAGGGTAACCACTTGTTTTTAACCTTCTTATATAAAGCTTCAAGCCAAATCATAGTATCTTTAGTTATAGATTTTAAATAATCTCAATCTTTTTAGACTCTCAATCCCACAACTCAGGCCGTCCAATAAGGTTAAATAAGCGTTCTTCCTTCTTCACTTGCAAAGTCAGAATAGGCATTTAAGGCAAGCCATCAGCATTCTGATGTTGAGCACTTGAATGATGAACAATAGAAAAATCGTAATTTTACAATCTTAAGGCCCGACGAGCCAATCTCCCATAAGGATCCTTCATATTCTGCAACCATCTTAAAGAATAATGGTCAGTAATAACAGTAAGTTTCTATTATATAAGAAGGGACGGAAGTTTTTGATAGCTAGAATTATGGCCAAACACACTCGCTCAGTGACACTGTAATTTATTTCAGCTTTGGACAAAGTTTTGCTAAAATATGCAACGGGATGGTACTTATGCTCTTCATCACACTGAGATAAAATAGCCCCAATAGCGACATTACTTGCATCTGTATGTAATAATAAAGGCTTATTGAAGCGTGGATGATTACAACAGGCGCCTTAGTCAAGGCAGTTTTCAGGGAATCAAACGACTGTTCCTGAGCTGAACTCCACTCAAAGGACACTCCTTTTTATAATAGATAGAACAATGGTTTAGCCATATTAGAAAATTTTAGTATAAATTGCAATAATACCCAACCATACCATGAAAAACTTAAATATCCTGAAGAGAGGTAGGAGGAGGCATTTGATGAAAAGCTTGAACTTTATCTGCAAGGGGTCAAACTCCTTTGGCTGATACTTTATGTCCTAAAAACTCTATTTTTTTGGAAGAATGAACATTTAGAGGGTTTGAGCTTCAAGGATGAGCTTAAAATTCTCTTGAAAACTTCTTTTAGATGGCCCAAATGTCTGGTAAAAGTTTTGGAAAATATGGTAATATCATCAAGATATACCAGAACACAAGTAAGCTTTAGGTCCTACAACATACCATACATGGCCCGTTAGAAAGTTGCTGTCGTTGCTCAATCCTTGAGGCATATGAGTTGGTTCAAATAAACCTTCACTGGATATTAGAGCACACTTAGCTTGGTCAGCTGGGGATCTTTCGATTTGACATTATCCACTAGCTAAATCCAAGGCTGAAAAATAAGTTGATCCAGCCAACAACCTAAGAGAATCATTGATCCTAAGTAAAGGATAACTGTCTCGTCAAGTAATAGCATTCAGTCATTGATAATCCATAACTACTCAATGAGAACCAACTTTTTTCTTAACCAATAGCAATGGAGATGCCCAAGGACTATTGGAGGGTTTCAACAATCCAACCTCCAATAATTGATGCAATTCTATAGTAATTTGGGCTTCTTCCACTTTAGACTTATGATAGTGCTTAGCACGAATAGGAAGATGATTGCCAGTTTCAACGGAATGCATTACTCCTTTCATCTTTCCAAAGTTGTAAGTATGCTTAGAAAAGATATCAGAGTATTCTTCTAACAACTTAAGCACTTGTTTCTTTTGATCACTAGTGAGATGTTATTAATAGCAGGCCTCACAGTAAGGATTTCCTGATTACTTTCCAACCCTAAGTCTTGTAGGCTTCCAAAAGGTTTAATATCATAAATTTGGGATACAGGTAATAACTTGACATAAGAAATGGGGTGTTGTTGATTCACCATCTTGGGTTCATTGGTAAGGTTCGCCATTAAAACAGATAATGATCCAGAGTAAATGTAATCCAGTATTCCAGGATATGGCCGAATTTCTTTAACTGAAGGGTTGAAAATGCCCTGGACTTGTAATAAGTGTCCTTTGGGAATCAAAAAATGTAAAAAAGTATTAACAATTACCTGCGATTTTGGTGGAATAATTAGATTGTTAAGAGCAAAAATAGGCATCCCTTCTTTGATATCCGCTGAGTTAGGGGGTAATTTTACCTGAGGGTCGCCAACATGGTATTGAATAGAATAAGACCTTTTAGACCCTTCCACTAGAAATAACTGACGTTGTGTATAAGCATGTTCAGAAAAAAGTAAAGGAACTCTATACCCCAAGAGAGATAGCGATGATTTAAAGTAATTAAAAATATATCAAATTCCCGCAAGAATTGAGTCCCCAATAATAGGTCATAACTCAAGTTATCAAGAACAATGGCCAGGATGGTAAAAGTTAGCTTCCCAATCTTTAGAGGAAGTTCCAAAAAACTCCAATTGACCAACTACTCTGGGGTCCCGCAGTGCCATATTCTTCAAAAGGGAAATATTGGGCGTTAACTTGATCCATTTGATAAATTTTGATGAGACAACATTCACCGGAGATCCCATATCAATAATAGCTTTGGCCTTGACTTGATTCACTCAGAAGTCAATATGGGTAATGGTGTTTCCAAACTGAGAGGATAATGCCAACAATAAGGGCAATGATTAAGAAGAAAGTTCATCATTATTATACTTGACAGGGCTTTGATGTTCTTGTTGCAAATTCATATCATTATCAGGATGAAGAATGTTATTGAGTTTTATCCCTTTTCTTCTTCTCATCCACTTCTTTCTTGAAACAATGGTTCTCTGTATGGAAATATCGGTGATAGTAATTACATCAAATTGCTCTAGTATTATCAGGCACAGCATAAACTCAAGGGTGACTAGGTCTTGGAGAATTATAAACTCAGGGTTTCTCCAAAACTTAAGGGGGCAATTCCAACAAGGCCTCCTTGATGTCTAATATACTTCTGAAATTTTTCTTTACGCTAAGAAGGTATACTTGCAACTGAGTCCCGAAATTAAAATCAGACATAACGGCAGTAATTGCATCATCCAAATTTAACTGACCATAGGCCAACAATGTTTGAGCTTCCCAAAAAAGAACCAATGAGCAAAATCTTTGATTGTTTCATTCTGGAGGAGTTGTACTGTAAGGAGAGTGTCTATAACTCTCCTGTTCCCAGCGTAGCAGTGCGTGGTGCACCAGCTAATGCCAGGGAACTAGCCGTTAGTGCCAAAGTGATTAGAGCCCAGCAGAGGGTGCTGGAGCAATAACAACTTTGGCATAAAAAGCAAATTTTATAATAAAAATCCCTATAAATGTGACGTGGTGTACATAGAAAATGGAGCTAAGCGACCCAGGTTGGAGGGAACCTGGGTGGACAAACGGTGCATGAGGGGAGAGCTGCATGGTTCTTGCAATGGCAAGGGTAATGGAGCGCGAGACCTCCTCCATGAGGTTCATGCACAGGAGCATTCAGAATATCATAAAGTTTATAAGATAATGTAAATGGGGAAAAGGTTTATTAGGAAGTTGACCAACAAGGAATGTTGGTCAGGAAAAACGTATTTAAGCTCAAACAAGGGAATAGTGGTTATGCCGCAGTGAGCCTAAGCACTGATTTACTAATAGGGCGATACTGCCATCCGAGTGGTTGAATAGGCTGAAACTGACTTCACTCAAGTGATAAATTGAAGTTGAATTTGACCTGAGCGCATTATTTTGAAAATGGAACATGTTTTGAAACCCGCTCCTCAGCAAACCGAATTGAACTGTCCACATTAATTTGGTAGATCGTTTGTTTTAACGCCTGGCTTAATGTCAAGGGCGTTTGGCACACCACTAGTCCCAACCTGGGCATATTTTGCCCAAACCCAGCGTTGGTCCAGGGTGTGCCTCAGGTCAATAAGGGCCTGTAGTTTCACCCTCTGGGACTCCTGTCGTCCAGCCTTATCTTTAGGGTCAGTCCCACTATTATGTCATGTGCATATGACATTACCCTCTCCTCCCAATGGGGCTCAACCCCCCTCCAGGGGCTTGCGCAAATGGGAAAAGTTCTTGTGGGAAGGGGCCAACTTCATGGCGGCAACAGTCGGTTTAGGTTGGGATCCAGCAGCCTGAGGAAAATGCTGGTGGAAGGCGTCAATAGATTTTGGGCATGCACACAGTCGCGCGCTGGAACCCAACTGTTCTCTGCAGTGTCAAAGCCCTTCCAGGATACCAAGTTCTCGAGTCTTCACTTAACACCGCGTGAGGCAACTATTTCTTTACCTCCCACTCTGGCGCCCCATCCACAAGATAGGCCTCGGGATTCTCTGGTGGGGGGCCCAGAACAACGTCAGTTTGCTCTCATGAACTACAGAAAAGATCCGGAATGAGGGGGGAGATCTAGCTGGAATGAGGCATGGCCCACCTTTCTAACAACGCGGTAGGGGCCAATCCTCTTTGGTCCCAGCTTCTTACATGGCTGCTTGATTGGGATGTTACGAGCATCAAGCATCACAAGATCCCCTTCCATGTATGTGGGACCAACTCAGCACTTCCCATCATGGTTCTTCTTATATACCTGCATAGCCACCTCTTTGCTTGTGGAAACCCCTGGTGGACCTTCTTGATTGTCTTAGAAAAGTCCACCACCACTTCAACCTTCGACCCTCAGCTGGGTTCCATGTTAAATGCGGGATTAAAGCCATGGTTGGCGGAAAACGGGGAACAGCTGATCAAAGAGTGCAAGGAATTGTTGTAGCTAAACTGGGCCATGAGAAAGTGAGAAGCCCAATCTGAATGATCCGCGGCGGTGTAACACCGCAGGAACTGTTCCAAGCATTAATTCACTCGTTTAGTCTGCCCATATGATTGGGTATGATAGGCAGTTGAACAGCAAGGGCAAATCTGAAGAGCCTTACACAACTCTTCCAAAAGATAGAGGTGAATTGGGGTCCCCAGTCACTGATAATCCCTTGGGGAGCCCCATGGAGTGCAAAAACACATGAGTGACGAAAAGCCTAGCCATCTCAGCTGCAGTTATAGTGGTTCTGCAAGGAATGAAGTGGGCGAACTTTGTAAAACGGTCCACAACCACCATGATGGCATCAAAACCATCAGAGACAGGTAGCTCCACAATGAATTCAACCAAGAAGGAAGTCTAGGACCCATCAGCCTTTTTGGAGTGGTATCAACAACCCTGCTAAAGGTTGATTATTGGGTTTCATCTGGTTGCATACCAGGCACTCCTTACAATACCGCCACACTGAGCAGTGCCTTCCTGGCCTGGGAAAAATGAACCTTGGCAAATTTTGGGAAGCTCTCAATGAACACAGAATTTCTAATATAAATCTTCAAGAGCATTTCAGCAGTGTCCAAGCTGGTGCCTGGAAAGTCCTGGAACTGTTGTTCATCCTTGTGCCCTTGAAAGATATCCCTGGTTAGATCTCTTGATTTGTCTCACTTGGCAGCATGAGAGATTCAAGGGTTGGTGCAGCCGATAAAGAGCACCACTTTCCTAATGAGGCATCAAGAGAATGTTGGGGTCAGAGTAAGCCTGGGTTCACAGTCCAGGGGAGAAGCTAGTGGCCAGGCAGCACGTGACGGAAGGGACACTGGCCTGGAAGGATCACACTCTGCCTCCTGGGTCAGCCATTTTAAAGCTGTGCTCAGGCATCTGTGCCAAACCATTAGTTCATCCTTTTGTTCTCAGGAGCCTGAGCATGTAATGGAAAAATGGGTAGTGGTTCCTCATGCTGTGTGTCTGACGGGAAAGAGAAAGCAGGTGGCAGTGCATGTACAGGACGGGGCACAGAACAGCCAGAGTCATGCAGCAGAGCCACCATGGCACAAGTGCTCTCCATCACTGCTGGGCATTCCCAGTCATGGCCTGCGTAATCTCCACCCCAGAGATGGCCTTCCTGGGGAAAACAGGTCCTGTCGGACTTTGTCCATTCTTGCTGTCCTTGGCTGGTGACCTTGTACAGTTATGTCGTATAATAGTCCTTTAGTGGTTTGAGTATATAGCACGAATGTGAGCACAGCTGTGCTCTATCGCTTTGAAAGCACCCTCTGTGCTGGGGAACATTTTGTGTTGTCTTTGTACCTAACATCCTTAAATAGAAGCTGTCAAGCCCTCAGAGATGAATGAATGAATTTCTTAGTAGTTTTACAGTCCCCAAAAGCCTTATTCTTAATCAGTGTGGTGGTAGGCTTGCTCTATGAACTGTTTCTCCCTGTCCTGGATGAGTCATGTGTCTTGAGCTGGAACAGTGAGTTTAGCCAGTAGGCCCGTGATGCCCTGGACCTGAAGTGAATCCGCCTTGAGAGCCAACAGCAGATCAGCTGTGCTTGGCTCCACCCACTGTTTCAGCAAAGGTAGTCCTGGCTGGGAGACCTCCTGATGTCTGGGGGAAAATACTCAGGTAGTCATTCCATGGAAGATCAAGTCTCAATAGGTTCCCCCACCATGCATCAATGCAGCACAGTGATAGTAGGGGACTTTGGCTCAGCAAGGTTGTTCCCAGTCCTGGAAGAATGCTCTTTCTGAGAAGGGACAAACAATCACTCATCCCTTTATCCAGACCTGAAATGAACGTATTTAGTGCAAATCCCAAAGCTGGAGAAGAACTTTCTCGGCTCTCCTACAGCAGGCCCTTTTCAAAGCCAGTGAGCTGGATGAGGCCCCAGGCACAGGTCTCCACAGGTTAACAGGTCTGCTGGGGCAAAGCTCATCGCACTTCATGTGACAGGGGAGTTGTTGTGGCAGGAAAGAAAAAGTTGGTGTCTTTGTTGTCTGTTCTTCAGCCACACACCAAGGGAATTCTCCTGGATAGCACTGTGGTTGTAGCATAGTATAAAATGATCCTGTTCTGCAGCTTGGTGCCTATGTCTTAACCTTTGAGCTTAGAGTGTGATACAGATAACAAAAAGAGATTCCAAACTCTGCTGAGAGTGGGTGAAACCCTGTGTTTGAGGGATTTTCCAGCAGAGCAGAGGCAGGGAACAGCTGGGCTGGCTGAGGGACAAGTTCTGGACGTTAGTACCTGCTGGGGGTCATCATTGGGTGATCTGCTGAGTCAAAAGAGAGGCTGATGGCGTGCTTTTTTCAAATTAGTGCATTTGTCTTCTCCATCGTCGTCCCCCAAAATGTTTGGGAATAAGAAAGCTGGATAAGCTAGAAATGAACAATAGAAGATAAGTTTCCATTCTGTGTCTCCTGTCTGTTCCACATATCGATGTAGGAAGAGCCTGAGAAGCCCATTCTAGTTGTACCCACCTGTGAGTGGTCTAACTCAAGGGAGTCAAGCCATGGCTCCATTTGTTGGTGCTCATTTGTGGTGGCCTGTGGTTCATTTCAACAGCTGTGCACTTCAAAGAGAGCGGGAAAGGGGCAAGTCAAGAGTAGCAGTCCTAGAGGGAACAGCCCCCACAAAGCAGAAAATGCCTCCCCATTTACCCAACTATTCTCTAAGTTTAGTGTCCTGTGTGTGTGGAAAGCAAGTCCTGTTATTAGCGGGTGGATAGTTGGAGTGTCTCCAGCCATTTGTTTACCCCTCTGAGTTCTCTGTATGTGCATGTGCCATTTTCTATATTAAAGGGGAAGTTTTTGGTCTCCTGAGTGCCAGGCCTGAAGAAACAACAGATTTTTCAGTGGATTGAAAGAAGCAGAGCTGTTCAGGTTTTAGTCCATGGAGAGGGATACAGGAAGCAAGTAATACCTTCCAGTAGAAGCCAGTATAAAAGTAGCTATTTTGATGAATGACCCTCAGTTCCTGATTCTCTGTCAGCAGTGCCTGGTTGACACAGAAGGTTGTTTCTTCCCTGTGTTTGTTCAAAGATTCTGAGTGGTATCAGCTGATGTCAGTAGTGAAAAACTTTTTGCTTTTAAATTATACGGAGGAAATTAGTAGAAAGTTGGGGAATCATGGTTCTTGATTCTGGAAGGTTATCCTACCTGAAAAGTGCCAACAGGAAGTGATGATATTTATAAAGCTGGAGGTGCCACAGGACATAAAGTTACCTGTATCCCTTTAGAAAGAGGAAAAGCCAGTAAATGTGTAATAACACAGCCAGAGCCTCATAGTTACACAGTTGCTCGTTTGTTTCAGAAAGCCTACATGAAAAAGTTTGAAAATAAGAAAAAGGGTTGTCTATTAATGGGTGAGAATGGGCCTGAGAATTGGCCTCAGTGTGTGCAGTGTCTGTGTTGGCTGCTTAGGAACCATCTGTTGGGTGCCAAAGTGATTAGTCTGCAGGAGCTGGCACTGATGTTCTGGTGGTGAAAATAAGAATTTTTATATTAAAAATTCCTGAGTAAAATGGACGTGGTAGCAGGCATCAAAGAAGCAGCAATCTGTGTTGGAAGGGGTCCAAGTGACAATGTACAGGGAGAAGCTGTGACAGGCCAGGCTGCAGGTGGCTGAGTTAGGCACTTCCATGAGTTCTTGCATAGTAGCAGCCTGTTAATTTCATAAAATTTTCGTACATTGCATGGGAAAGGTTTTCATTAGAAGCTGCATGGACTTGGAAAGGTCAAAGGAGTTGAAAACCTGGAAGTTGCTTTCCAGTTGGGGAAGAAAGAGGCCGTGTGAAGTCAAGCTAGTTCACCTGCCTGTTAGGCGATACTGCCATCTGGGAAGTTATTGAATAGGCCAAACTGACTATTTCCATGACACAGTTAGTCTGGTTCCAAAAGTTGAAGCATTGTACCGGAATGGCTTCTTAAAACTCTGGCCTTAGTAAATCAGTTGTGAAACTTCTAGAAAGCCTGAGCTTCAGGAATTGTTTATTTTGACAAGTGAGTTTGAGCAGTCAGTAGTAGTGTTTGGTGGCACCAGCCATCCAACTGGGGTATATTTTCAACATATTCAGGAAAGAACTTAGGGAAAATTTCAGCCAAGAGTGCCCAAAGTCATATCTTTTAAAGGCCTCCCTGGAGTCAGTTTCAGCTTTAAGGAATCCCCATTTCACAAAGCCAGCAAAGGAAAGAGTAGAAACCTCAGGTGCCTACTTTTGAGAGATAAGATTTTAGTCATATTTCTTAGTTCCTTGAGTCACATGACTCCTTTGGTTCCCTGATGATCAAGTAAAACAAGTCATGCCAAGGAGGCATTGAGTAGTTCCTGGGTTAACTGATTTGAGACAAAAAAGTGTCTGTTTTCTAGATCAGAGGTGCCCCAGCCCCAGAGCTCTCTCATAGTAAGAGAATTAGTGAGTGTATGTTAAGCCTTGCAGAGTACTTAAGAAACTTAAATATTTGTTTTAAACTGAGTTGGAAGTATTGTCAGCAGCCATGAATGTCCCAAAGCTTTTTATTGAGTAGAAATGAGAGTTTTAATTAGAAATATGTGAAAGGAAAAATACAGTAGGATGAGAAGCCTCCTCAGTTCCACGTACTTGTCCACTAATCATTCAGTGATGCCTGGTTTCTTTTCATCTCAAATTGGGTCAGAGAATGGGGGTCTTTTTCCTGCTGACTGTTTATATTTTCATCTGGGTAACAATTTGTTTAAATCAACTTTTGATTTAATGTGGGTTGAGAGCAAATGTGGGTGTCCTTCTGACATTGCTCCAAGAGCCATCAATTGTTCCATAGAACGGAAGAGAGGTAGGGAGCCCACTGCCACCTCAGCTGCTGCAGCCTTGTTACTTTGAATAACAGAAAATTCATCATAATCATCAGTATTTGACTTGTGCCAGCAGCCATGCTGAATAACAATGCTCTCAGTTCTATGTCCGAGTCTTATATTCCCCAGCAGTCCGGGCTCTTAAAAAATAATGGGGTCCTCTAGTTCCATGCCCCAGGTGTTCATGGGGTCTCAACTAGAAGGATCTGAGAATGTGAAGTTTTCTAGCCACATGAATGAGTTGGACTTTGGGGCATGGTTTCAGCCCTGCCTGAGAGACATTTCTAGGCTTTGCTCCACAGTCAACTCTGTTTGTAGTGCTGGAAAATTCTGTCGATTTGTTTTTGTTGAATTTCCTTGACTTATTTTGAGTACCAAATTCTTATCAAGCTTTTAATATCCTGGGTATGAAGCCTAAGTTAATAAAGTCAAAAGTCACAAAAAGAAACCACATCATTGAGTGATGGTGTTTGAAAAATTAGCTCTTGGTGCCAGTTCAGAGGCTGATTTGGTGCTATGGTGTTGAATTTATCATGAATTGAAGTCCTTTAGTAAATTGAAGTTGTTCCTTGATGAGCATTCTACACTTGTAATGAGGTAATGTAGGTGCTGCTGATAAAGGGAGCTGTTAGTGCTGGGTTCCCAGTGGTTTTGGTGCTTCAAAACATTTCAAGAGAGAAAAGGCATGAATTGGATTCAGTGGACAGAATTCAGAATGAAGCTCCTCTCAAAGAGCCTGAAATGGAGCACATTGGCAGTCCCAGAGAATTTGTGTGTTCCTCCAAAGCAAGCTGAGACAGACTGAGGTGTCCTGGGCCTGGTGCCTAGTTCCCAAAAGTGGGATACAGCTCTGGATTTTAAAGCCAATTGATTTGAAACTGAGCCCATGAGACGCCTTACCTCTTGATTTTAGCTTCTTCGTAGCAGTGTCTGAATCCTATGCAGGGTGAGGATGCCACTGCGTGTCCAGAGGCCTGTGGTGAGCACCAGCTTGAAGTTTTAAATTACATCAATGAAGTGTTTCTTGAATGCTCAGAGTTGAATATCCTAAAAAGCATAGTTCGAAAGTAAAAAGCAAAATAAAAAATCAACTATTCCTGTTAATGAAAGCATGTATAGTCTGTTTGATTTTAGCCCAGGTCTATTAAAGTTGGTCATTCACCATGCAATTAGTCTGTGTCCACTGTCCAAGATGAAAATCCTGACAGTAGGAGTGGAGAATACCTGTGTGGTTTCCATCAGTTTGGCTAAATCTTTCACCAACATCAATCAGAAATTTTGTCTGTTATTGAAAAATATGATGTTAGGGCACCCACATTCAGTAAATCTGATTATATAAAAACGCGGTGGTAGCCTTTGCTGAAGCTGAGGGTAGAGATATTGCTTAGATCCACTTAGTTAAATGGGCCACACCTAAAAGGAGAAATAAATGACCATTAGAGGCTCAAAAGAGAGGCCGTACAACATCAATGTTAACAATATGGCATGGTTCATAGGGTGGGACCACTGAATGTTGAGATTGCATATTAGGTCTGGCTTGGCTTTTACATACCAGGCAGGACTCTAATACATCCTGGATTAAAAAAAGAATCCTTCCTAGTAACATTGAGTCTTAAGCCACAGGTAGTGTTTCCAAATTCCCTCATGGCCAACTTGCCAATGTCCCTCCAATATGACGTCAGTTCAAGCTGAAGGTCATACATAAGGCGCCCACTTTTTAGTCATCAGCTTGCACAATTGGCCATTATTGACTTGTAGATTCGCCGACTTTTTTGCTAGACCCTTTTGAAGGGTGAGAGATTCATCCTTCAATAAATACAGTTGGTTTATGAAGTTGTAGATTCAATCCTTTTCAGGGTCCTATAAAGTTAATATGGGAAGCTGAGATAGGCAATCCACATTTTGGTGGATAGGCCCTAGTTGGTGGATAATAGAAAAGCCATATTTTAAAGATTTAACGCCCATTGGACTAATTTCCCGTTGGGGTCCTTCGTTTACTGTAGCCATTGTAAGAAAGCATGATTGGTAATGATGGTGAAATGATTCCCATATAACTAAGGTTGAAAAATCTTAATAGCCATTAGGACTGCTAATCATTCACATACTGTAATGCTATAATTGCGTTTGGCTTTAAATATGTTATTGCTATAGTAGGCGATGGAATGTTCCACTAAGTTTTCATCATATTGAGATAGTATAGCTCCAATGGCAATATTGCTGGCATTGGTAAAGAGAAGAAAGGATTTATCAAAATTTTAGTGAATAAGTACTGGCAAGTAGGAGAGAGAGACGCATAGCAGATAAGAGCCTGTTGTTTCTCTTCTTACTACTGGAAGGGTATCCCTTTTTTCAGTAGATACACCAGAGGCTTAGTGGTGTCTGAAAAGCTTAGGATAAATTGGCAATAATATCCCACCATCCCTAAAAAAACTTGTAGGTCTTGTAGGGATTTAGGGGGAGTCATCTTAACGATGGATAAGACCTTGTTGTCCATTGGGGATATTCTGGCTTTAATGACCTTATGGCCCAAAAAAATCCATATCACTCTGAAAGAAAGAGCATTTTGACGGCTTTAGTTTTGAAGACGATTGCTGTACCCACTGAAAGACTTTCCTGAGGTTGTGTAGATGTTATAATGGTTCTCAAAAAATGGTAATATTGTTGATATAAACTAGCACACTGAGCATTTTAAATCGCCTAGGAGTCCGTACATGGCGCGTTGGAATGTAGCAGTGGCGTTACACAACCCCCAAGGCATTTAAGTGAGCTCAAATAGTCCTTCAGTTGTGATGAGAAAGCATTTTTCACGATCTTCTAGGGACAAATCTACTTTCCAGTACCCACTGGCGAGATCCTTAGCCAAAAAAGAGTGGGACTCTGACATCAAGCGTAAGGAATCATCTATACAAAGGAATGGATAGCTATCTTTTTAATGTGATAGGATTGAGGTGGCGTTAATCCATGATACATGGTGGGCACCACCCTTCTTCCAAATCAATAAGAGTGGGAAGCCCATGGGCTCTTGGAAGGCACTAATAAGTCAGCCTTCAGCAGTCGCTGTTGTTAGATTTTGGCCTTGGGAGTAGCTCACTTGGTGCTTGAATTACCAAATATAACATTAGGGGATTTATACCACTAAGGTAATAAAAATACTTAAACTGTAAAACTTTTAAAGTGAGGGTTCATTAAGTTTTTATTAAGCTTCATGGGAGGTAATATCAAAAATGTACCCTCTCAATCTCAAATCAGTCAGTATTTAACTGTATCAAGGTTTGAAGGAAATTCAATAATGAGTCAGAATAGCTTAGACTAGTTTGAAATAGGAAAGAGTTTGAAGTTAGCCTATCAAAGCTCAGAAAATTCACACCCTTAGGCTGAACGATGAATGGGGAATTATTTTGGGGTTAGTTGTACCCAAGGGGTAACAACTTAATATATTTTAGCCAATCCCCTTTTGTAAACAATATTGCACCTTGGGACCCCTGCTACGCATATAAAAGGAGGTGGTCCCCGCGTAGGTGCTTTAATGGGACTGGTAGGGGCTGGGGGAGATCCATCTGATGGACGCCCCACAGTCCGCCACAAAATCAGAGTAATATGACTGTCTAAATTTATGTTAATTGTTGGCAAGGTATTGGAACTAGTGTTACCTCAAATTTGTGGGGTTCCACCGAGAATTAGCCAGGGTCTTTTGGCTTATTTCCTCAATATTATTTAAATTAGAATCATTAACATGGACTAGTAAATGTTTGACGTTTTCCATTCTTGGTCAATTTTGACCCACAACATTCTTATCATGTAGCTGGGAGGGAAAATTTACAGAATCACCCTTCTCAAAAATGTTGGGGGGAGAATAGGGATGTAGGAATCGCCCATGAACTCGATTAATAATAACTCAGTAGCAAGGGACTTGATGGAGTACTCCTCCCCTCGCTTGTAAGTGACTATAAAAGGGAATTCCCATATAGAACCGAGTTTCTCTCTTCTAGGTGTGATACAATTGTGATAATAAAGCACCAAGTTTGATACTTGGAAGGAAGGGAGAGGGGCCCAGAGCTCATTAGCGGCTTGACTCTTTTTTGTGACAGTCTTTGCCAATTTGGTCATCTCCTCAGATTGTAGCTGAATGATGTGCTGAGCCAACTTCTTCATGGCTTTCTCAGGGTCAGTCCTATTAGTGGAAATGTCTTTGGCCAATAATGCTGGCACCCCAGGTTCCCATCCATACAACACACGGAAAGGAGACATAGTCAGGATCCAGTGGTAACTAATACAGTAGCCCATGAGAACACTGGGTAAGTCTGATCCCAGTGAAGAGGGTCTGAAGTAACCATTTACCGTAATATAGATACCAGGGTCCCATTGGCTCTTTCCACAGTACCATTGGTTGAAGGGTTGTAGGGGGCAGAAAAGAGCTGCTGCATGCCCATGGAAGTCACGAGAATCTTCACCACTCAGGAGATGAAGTTTTTACCATTATCACTGAGCAATACTTGAGGGCACCCTTTTTGAGTAAAAATATATTGGTGGAGGAAAGTAACTGTGGATTTTGCCATCTGAGCTGGGATAGCCAGTGCCTCGACCCATTTGTAAAGTGACCAATCCCTACCAATATATCAATATTAACCCGTAGTTTGGGGTAGAGGACAATCACATCGAAATTTATTTTGTGGAAAGTCTGTTGAGGGGTGGTAGGTTGATATTGATAGTTTGTTTTGAAGATTGATTGCTTTTTGCATGTCAGACAAGCATCCAATACCTCTTGTCAATGATAACCATGATTTCCTCCCAATAGTAAGGTTCTTTTACCCATTCATAGGTTTTCCATACTCCGCTATTCCCTAGGAGGGCATAAGAATCCATAATGACAGGTATTCGCTAAGAGGGTCGGAGACAGGGTAACCAGTTCACCCCTAATTCTTGTATAGATGCCCATTATCCACCTTCATATTACAAAAATATAACGCTAGCATCTTTTGAACTGGTTTGTCCTCATCCTCCAAGCATCAGGGGCCATTAAAGGATCATGTAGCCGCTCTGCTTCACTATTATCTAAGATAATGATGAGCAGCCAATTTAACCCATTGACATTCAAGTGACTCGTCCCAGCTTGGTGTACAATGGTCATTTCATAGTGCTGGAGCTTTAAAGCCCAGCGTGCCAACCACCCAGTGGGATCCTTCATACTTTGTAACCACTTTGAAGAGGCGTGGTCAGTAATCACTTTAAATGAGGTCCCATATAAGAAGGGGCGATGGTATTTAACAAGAAAGACTGCCAGGCATTCCTTCTCAGTAATGTTATAATTGCGTTCTGCCTTAGAATGAATATTGCTGAAATAATAAACGGGGTGTCAGCCCTAATCTCATTCATTTGAGCCAGGATAGCTCCAACTTTGTAATTGGAAGCATTAGTAAACAGCATAAAGGTTTACTATAATCAGGGTGGCGCAGAATTGGCCGTTGCTGCAGTAGCTTTTTTGCGTTTAAAAAGCAGCTTGTTGTTCCACTCCTCAATGTAAAGGGGTGCTCTTAGTTAAAAGGAGTACAAGGGGCTCACTGAACTGAGCAAATTTGGTAATGAATTGATGGTAGTACCCCATCATTCCCAAAAACACCTGAATATCACGGAGTGTTTTGGGGGCAGGCATTTTTGATATTGCCTTGACCTTATCTTGGAGAGGCTGGATCCCATCTGAGGAGATGTTTTGGCCCAGAAAGTCTAATTAATTTTAAAAGAATGTACATTTGGAGGGCTTCAGCTTAATGTGAGAGGCCCACAAGTGTTGGAACACTTCCTTAAATGATAAATGTGCTCATTGAAGGTTTGAGAAAAAAAAGTGATATCATCTAGATATACAATCATGCAAATAAGCTTTAGATCCTGCAAGCTGTAGTCCATGGCTCGCCTGAAAGGTGCAGGTGCATTGCACAATTCTTGTGGTAATCAGGTAGGTTGGAAAAGACCCTTATTACAGATAAGTGCACACTTTTCCTGGTCTTGTGGAGAAAGGCCTTTATGCCAGTATCCACTAGCCAAGTTCATGACTGAAAAGAACTTGGACCCAGAGAGTTGGGCCAGCGCGTCATCAATTTGTGGTATTGGGTAGCTGTCCTTCTTGGTGAGGTTATTCAGCTTGCAGTAGTCCATAACTAATCAATGTCCACCATTTTCTTTTTTATTAATAAAAGTGGGGATGACCAAAGGCTTTGTGACGGCACCAGCATCCCTGCATCCAGTAGCTGAATAATCTCTGTACTCATCTGGAGCTCCTCAACTTTTTATTTTTAATAAGGCTTGGATATAATAGGCTTGGCATCGCCAACATCAATGGTGTGGCACCAGCCCTTCATATGTCCATAGTCAGTATTGGATTTATAGAAAGTATCACTATATGACTCCAATAAGAAATGAACTTTGTTAAGTTCATTGGGTTTTAGATCATCAGAAATCTGAACGTTGGGCAAAGCGCATATCATTTAATCAGTGGGTAGTCTCATATCCAGCATAGACTCAATATAATGGACTTGGTAGATGTCCTCAATGGGAAGCAACAGGGCTTTTCCAATCTCTTGGTAATTCTTTACAACCATGTCCTTGTTAATGAGATTCCCCAGCAGAAGATTGATAGGTCTCTAGTAGGCAGGGTCTAGGATACCTTGCAACACCTGAGGTTCCAAAGGGTTTATTCTATCAATGCTTGTTAAGTGCAGAAGGCAGTTGCGGGGAACTTTATTAGTAATTTTGGTGTCTATTACCTTTTGGTCACCCTCTTTGACTACTACCTTCTTTGAAGCATACAATGGTATGCCCTCTGAACCATCCAGAGGCAGGAAGAATTTTTGTGTTTCTGCCCAATGTGATATAAGTAAGGATGAGGGCAAAAGAAGGATAACTCAACTATGCATGTATATTCTTTCTTCTTAGGCTCATTGTTTGTAAAGACTAGAGGAACTTCATTTTTAAAAGGGAGAAAGATCCCTGTTTCATATTGATGATTCCGTCATACTCAGTCAGAAAATTGCGTACCAATGAGTAGGTTATAGGCGTTATTGGGTAATGCTACAGCGGGGGAAGCCAGTAGAAGCTTCCTTTTTTAGCACTAGGTGGTCCCAACCTAAAGGGGGATACACCGATCTTTATAAAATAACGCCTGAGCTCCTAAGAGCCTGAGGCGAAGGCAGGGGTAAGAGGAGGTGTCAAGAAAGGGTGGGAGAAAGCTTTGCCAGAGCCAGGTGTCCACTTGAACTGACCTATTGGCCCATGGCGACATGGTAAATACTCTCAGAGACATCTCAAAATGAACCGAAAGTAAGTGATCATATGGGGCAGCGTCCACAGAGTGGAATCAAAAGCGGCGCGAAGATATGAATCATGAATAGTCCATATCACTGCACCAAATGCCAGGATCCTTAATGATTGGGAGCAATTGGTGAATGAGAGTTTGAACATGAAGTCCTAAACTGGGTGCGCTACCCAGGGTTCTGCTCTCAGGAGTTCGCGGACCTTGCTCCAGAAAGGGGCTATGAGGGGCAGGTAAAGAAGTGGTGGAGGTGGGTGTCTGTCAGCTCTGCACATCGTGGGCAACCCTTATGCTGGAAGGTGGGACCAGTTTGATCCCCTGTCCTGTATGAGCAGTGTAGAACACGCCACAGTGTATTTGACACTTTTGCTGAGAGAACAGGATGGGTAACTTCCTTCCAGAGTTCCTTGAGATCACATTCCACAGCGGGGGTAAAAGTTCCAGGAGACGAGGCCGCATAGGGGGTCTGTCCAAAGGGTGAAGATGGGAGATAACAATCCTCCCATTGTGGACCAGGGTGTTTGCCGGGGGCTGATCCCAGGGCCACTCCTTTTATAAGGGAAGGTGTGGTACACCCGTACTCCTGCCCTCTTAAGTGTAAGGAGAGCCTAATTCCAGTAAAAACTTGATGAAGGTTTGAGGCGGTGGCCTTGATGGTTTGTTAGCCACTCTCCAACAGCTGTAGGTGAGGTTCGTGGAAGCCCTAGAGAGGCTGCTAAACCATGGCGTAAGTCTGGAGCCCATTGCGGCATTGGAGCCATATCCCAGCAAGTGATGGGCTTAAGGAACCCCGTCAGGATTGAAGTGGCATGAGACCTAGTGTCCAAAAGACCTAGGCCCCCTCACTGCAGGGTCGGGATATTGTGGTCAGAGCTGTGGGTGGGTGGTTGGATCCCCATATCCAACAGCGAAGTATCACATTCAACCTCATGTAGAAACTGTCCGTAAAGGGGCAGACATGAGCGAGAAACCATAGCTTTGATAGAAGAAAAACATTCGCCATAAGGGCGCGTCCCTGGGGGTGATACGCCGGCAGCTCCAGCTAGCTACACGAGAGTTTATTACATTAAGCAAGCGGTCCTCATTATCCTTGATTGCAACCCCTTGTGGTGTGGTGAGGACACCTAGATGCCGAAAGGTGTCCCAGGTAGATTCCAAACCATAAGGCAGAGGAAAAGATGGGGTACCAACTTGCACTATAACGGTTTTAGAAGTAATAACTTTTGCATTGGACGCCTTGGAGTAGCAATCCAGGGCCTCCATGGCTAGGTTTAGGTCCTTATTACTTCCAACTGCCACTGCTGTGTCATCAGCAAAGGCTATGGTGCGGGTGGGGGGTTTCCCAGGAACCTGAATACCCACCAGTTGTTCCTGGAGTAGGGCCAGAAGAGGATCCAAAGCTATGTTGAACAAGATTGGGCTCAGTGGATCCCCTTGCCGGAGACCCTGTTCAACCATAACCGCTGCTGTAAAGCCTGTTGGGGACAGTACCTTAGTGTGAAGCTGGGCATAAAAGAGCTGATAGCCATGTACTAGCTTGTGGTGGGATGTGGAGGCGGGTTAGGGAGGCGTCCAGATACTTTCAATTTACTCGATCATATACCTTTTCCATATCCAGAAGCGCCACAAACCATGTGTTTGAGATGAGTTAGCTGACAAGGTTGCCAAAAACTCATTGTAATTGTTCCAAAGCGACCTCCCTGGAATAAAACCATGTTGAGCTGGGTTGAGGCGTGGTGCTGCCCACTTAGTCATGCGGTTTTCTAGAAGCTTAGTAAATAGTTTTTGGTCCGTGTTCAATAGTGATATTGGTCGCCAGTTTGCAAGGTCCTCTCGGCTTGCTTTCTTATGGATAAAGGTCATAATTGATCCTTTCAAGTTAGGAAGTACTTCCCCTTATGCCAAGAGGGTCAAGAAGAGGGGCTGGAGGGCCTTTGTAACTGTGACGGGATCCACTAGATACACCTCAAACAGGATACCATTTGGGCCTGGGGCCTTCAGATGTGGGCTGTGGAGTAGAATGTCCATTACTTCTTGCTGTGTAATTGGTGCAAGAATTTCTTCATCCGCCAAGAAATTAACCATTGGTTCTGGAGCCCCTTCAATGAATTCGCGAACATCTGCTGGGATTACCCCGGAAGCCTTGAAGAGGGCTGAATAGTAACGGTGGATCTCGTTGGTGATCTCCTCCTTATTTGTGGTGACAGTGGTCCCCACCCTCAGGGTTGCAATCTCCTGATCCTTTGAGCGGGCTTTCTGCTTCTGGTAAAAGAAACGGGTGGGCTGTTCCCACTGGGTGTAGTAACGTGACGAGGTGAAATTGCTCCACGTTCTACTTACTCAGTAAGTTCCTGCTGGTATGTCTCGTGGGCCAATTCCCAAGCCTCCAACCATTGAGAGGAAGGCACTGGGCGGTAATTCCTTTCAAGGTGTCTTATTCTAGCTTCAGAACGTCTGACTTTAGCCTGGGCTGCTGTCATTCGAGCCTTAGCACAATTGTAGGCTACCTTTAGGATCCTTGCATTTGTATCAGCCCATTTTTCTTGTAAAGTTCGCAAATGAGGTGAGGCCAGGTGCTCTGGCTCACAAATGGCTGCATTTATCTTCTCTTGCAAACTGGTTGTTCAAGAGCCCTGTAGCAATCCTTGGACAAAACCTTCTTGATGGACTGAGGATTGTTGTCAGGATCACCGTGAGGGATTTGTGATCACTTATAGTGTTATCTCGGTTATGGGAGAGGACACTTGACCAACCAGCAATGGGCCCACTAGGGCCATATCAATCTGTGAAGCTGATGTTAATCTCCGACCTGCACCTTGGATTCGAGACATACAGCCAAGTCCAGATGCTGAGGGGGGGAGGGCATCCATGAAACCACTTGACCTGAGGAAATTTTGAAGTTGAGCTGTACATCATCTGTCTTGTGTGGCAGGAGGAAAGGTGTCATGCACCCGATTTAATATTGTGTTGAAATCCCCCATCAGCACTGTATTGCCTGGGAGTTGTAGTAGAGCAAGTTCTTCCAAAAGACGGTCCTGCTCTTGACCTGCATTTGGCAGGTATATGCTTGCAACAAAGGAGGAGAACTCAGGGGTTGATAATTTAGCCAATATAAGGCGATAATCAAGGTGTTTCGAAAATAGGTGGGTTTTCACTTGGGGGTTGAGGATAATAAGGGCCACATAGTGTGTCTAATAGGAGTTACCTCCAACTTGGTCATTCCATGCTACAAAATCAGAGGGGGGGGACATGGGGCTCCTAGATGGCTGCAATATCTATGCGAGTCGACCTGAAGTTGTGGAGGAAGCAGGCTCTCCGCTTGTAATCCTGCAGCCCATTAGAGTTAATGGACTGCAGGGTAAGGGTGCCCCTTTGGGGCCTCATAGCTGTCCTCCTCCATATCCTGAGGGGTTACCGGAGCTTCCACCTGCATCCATAAGGCTGCTCATTTTTAGTCCATGAGCTTGACTCTTTGCAGCAATCCATGCTGATCGATGAGGAGGAGGATTATCCTGAATTGATGGGGCTGAGGAGCCTGTAAGCCAGCCCAAGATATTTCCCCCACTGCTTTGCACAGGAGTATCTTGAGGGCGCTCCATAAACTCCTTCATTTGTGCATCATCTGATGTATCAGTTTCCAGGGTCACCTCCTTCAGTACTGAGAATGGCGTCTGAGTTGCAATACTCGTAGATGGTGGGGGCGGCAATGACTTGGCGCCTCCACCCTGACTTGGGGTACTCCATACCTGTTCCACCCTTGAGGTATTCTGTATTACTGAATTCGTTTTAGATGCCACCCCTGGGCTGGCTTCCTCTGTGTTAGATTGATGAGAAGCAGATTTGCACTTATTTTGGGCTGGTGAAGGGTCTGGCATTTTAATTGGGGTTCCCATAGGGAGAGGGTTTTCCGCACTAAGGGAATAAAGTTGTGCTACTGGCTGTGCCTTCTCAACTGCTACACGAAGGGCAGAGGGGGTGATATCCTGTACGGGCACCCAGTGGGTTGGTTGTGGGATTGCCGCTGCTGGTGTATGGGAGCATTTCTTACCTGCTGCAGGGACTTGGATACTAGATGAGAGAGCTTGTTTACGAGCAGTACAACTATTCAATAGGTGGCCCAAAGCATTACACCATGAGCAACGTGGTCGTGCCTGGTCTGGATCAACAAAGAAGATTTCAGAACAGGATCCAATGACTGCAACACGTGGGATAACCTCCATGTTGCGGGCAACCATTGGGCTGGAGATAGATGATGCCCTAGCAATATGAGCCCTCTGGGTCGGGGCATAATAGGCTGGTGCACACAGGTCTACTGATAGAACTGACCCAACTTTTATCAATCCTCGATGAAGCGCAAGCTTAAGGGATTCTGGGTCCACTGTAGTTGGAAGATTTGAGAAAGTTACCCAGGAAATCTTCTCAAAGTTAGATTTAGTTCTCAGCACACGAAGAGAGCCATGCGGAATATCAATTGTAACTGAGGCTGACCGATCTGCATCTGCTGCAGTTGTAAACCCTACATCAATATAGTGGCTTTCCACCACTTCATGAATAGTGGTGTTAACTGGAAAAAGCTCTTGCTATGGCTTCAAAATAACTAAAATAATCCCGTGCATAAAACTCAACAGGATTATGGCCATAGCAGACTCTAACTGCATGAGCAAGAGTGGACCTAGGGAGTGCACGTTGTGAGCAAGTTTCTGCCCATCTTTTCCTCACTTAAGCCACAAAAGCAGCTTCATGAGGGTCAATGGTGGGTGGTGCAGGCACTAGTTTTTTCTGCCATGCGCCTGAGGCATCCTTCACTCGCTTTTGTTTTGTTCACATTTAAAATTTAAATTTAAATGTAGTTTAGTGGATTCCCCATGAGGGGAATACCAGACGGAGGCGGTGGCATTCCTCTGGATTTACGCGCTGGCCCCTGCTGGGCCTTCCCAGTAGGTACTTGATCTTTTTGCAGGTTGGGTAGGCTTACCTGGCTTGGGTTTATTCCCTGCCAATTGATTGGGTAAATCTGGCTTATCATCAAACCAATCTATTACTCCCGCCTTCATTCAACCATCAGCAGATACTGGTAGGGTTTTTCAGCTGGTTGATTGGCTATTTGGCTAGTCCCATTTGAATTTTGATGTTGATTTTGATTTTTATAAACATTACAGCTAACTGATTCACCACTCAGTGTTGATTCAGTTGATGCGCGTTGGTTACCTTCCAAACCATTAAAATGACGACCAACTGATTCACCAAATACTGTAGATTCAGTTTGGCAGCTTTGGGTAATGTTGGAAGTGAAAAAATGATGACCAACTGATTCAACACTTTTTGACGATTCAGTTTGGGCGCCCAGGCTGATTTCCGAAGTGGAGGTAGTTGGCAAAGCCATACAAACCCCATGTGAGGTATTAGGAGCTGCAATACTCCCTACTACCATGGATAAAACCTCAGATGTGCCTCCAGGGTGGGGCGCACTAATTGGGTGACCCTCTGTCAACACAGAGTTGACTGGGGTAGGCTAAGCAGTGGTGGTATCATTTGTGATCCCACCATGGTTTAATAAAAGCTGGTCTGCTTCTGCTTTTGCAGCTGCAGTTTAGGAGTGGGATGTACGGATCGACACACAAGTTGGCAACCTAGGGTTCTGTGATTTGGGGTGAGTTTGAGTGAATTCTGAAGCATCAGAGGTGCGTTCAGTGGACTTTACCACCATTATTCGTTAGATTCATTAAGCTAAATTTCTGGGTGATTGTAATATTCGATTATGAAATTTAGCGGTGAAAGAAAGGTCCAGTAGGAGATTCCTAATGCATATAAGGAAAGAAGAGTAGGCTCCAATAGCTCACATATTGATAGGCATGGCAGTTCCAAACTCTTGTGAATAGTCCATGTTGGGCGCTAGCTTAATTTTATTGATGATCTTGGATAAGATCACGTTCACTGGATCACTCATATCAAGGATGGCTAGAATGCGCACCTTATTGATAACAACCTCTACCTTAGTTATTGTGTTACCAAAATTAGGGGGGAGGGCAAGAACCTCCTTCAATTGGAGAGTGGAGGAAAGGCGTTGAGCCATCGCAGGGTAGTTGTTTTTTATATATTGGAGGATATGAACCCTCTGGGTGGATCAGATCGCTGTACCAATAAGCTGGTCAGCATCACTAGCGGTATCAATCACCTCTAAAACTTCAACAACTGTTGAAGATAGGTTCGTCATGGTATACTGACTATATCAATTTTCTCTACCTCAACCTATTTGGAACCTGCACTTTCATTGGAGCTCCCAAAACATAATAGCATGCATCTTCACCACCCCCTTCAGATTCGTCATCAGAGGGATTTTCAATGCACCTCAATGATATACTAAGTGGGGGATACTAAACTGGCATAAAGTCCTCACAGGGGAGGGTTTTATCACTCTCATCTACCCTTCTGACTTTTGAAGGGAGCATAGTAGCTGTACCAAATTTTTAAGAGCCTTTGGAAGTGTAATGGGTTTTACTTTTGCTGCAGAAGTGACCGGTTTGGGCGGCCCCATGACTATAGGTTGTGAATTAGGGGCAACCTGAGTCGATGATGAGGGGATTGAGGCAGCGGCTTAGACGAATGTGTTACTTTATCACCTTAGTATACTGCTCAACAAGAGGAGAACCAGACAAAATGATAACTGCCTTCATCGGCTGAGCTGTTGAACCTGAAGCTGGAGAGCGCTGCCCCATAACTGCCAATAGTTTCTGGCTATCCTCGCATGTTGGATGAGTATCTTGTCATTGCAGCTCTGTAGCAGCTGGATTCCAGAAGGATTTAGCCATAGAAGAGGCTGAAGGGGTCAGAGTTGCTTCACACTTTGGTGCTTTTTGCAGAAGTTCAGGTTCATAAAAGTCAGCACTGCTAGCAGTGCCTCTTTTATATCCAGTACAGTTTGGAAGGTATGCTTGACTGCGGAGATATGCATAGCTTAAGAGGGATAAGATGCCAAGCTAGCTAAGATAGCTGCAATAGCATCATATGGTGGGAGAAGTTTGGCCAGCAACAGAGGTTGAGCTTTGCTATAGAATCACTCAACAAATGGGGGATCAATTCTCCCTCTTTCAGGCTAAGGCAAATAAAAGGCCTGTTTTTACCATTGTAAACTCTGCTTTGAACCAAAATTCGTCCATCAGCGCTTGTTTAACCTCCGTCCAGGTGGTAAGCGTAGCCATTTGCAGAACCATGATCTCCTGAGCCATCTGACTTAAGCAGGGAAGGATAAAGTTGGTTTATATAAGTCAGTTGCTCCTTCCATTGAAGATTTGTAGACATAAAGGAAGGATGCGATACCGCCCTCACCAGGCGCAAACTTGGCTTTTAATGGAGGTTTAACGGTATTAGGGGAGGGCACATAAGGGCCATGTAGAGAGCTGTTCAAGCCTTTTGAGGCGAGCCAACGCACTGGTTGGTTGGTTTTCCAAAGCAGCCAGCCTTGTTCTAGAATAGTTGTCATAGTTAGATAGGTTTTAATGGTATATATGGGCCCCTGTAGTGAGCACCACTTGTTAGGTTTTGGCCATAAAGGATGCTCGCTTAGTGCTTGAAATACAAAATCCAGCAATAGGGAATTTATACCACTAAGGTAATAAAAATACTTAAACTTTAAAAACTTATAAAGTTAGGTTTTTTAAGTTCTTATTAAGCTTCGTGGGGGGTAAGATCAAAAATGGACCCTCTCAATCTCAAATCATTCAGTATTTGACTGTATTAAGGTTTGAGAGAAATTCAATAATGAGTTGAAATAGCTTAGACTAGTTTGAAATAGGAATTTGTGAAGTTAGCCTATCAAAGCTCAGAAAATTCACACCCTTAGGCTGAATGATGAATGGGGAATTAATTTGGGGTTAGTTGTACCCAAGGGGTAACAACTTAATATATTTTAGACAATCTCCTTTTGTAAACAATATTGCACCTTGGGACCCCTGCCACGCATATAAAAGGAGGTGGTCCCCGCGTAGGTTTTGAATGGGACTGGTAAGGGCTGGGGGAGATCCCTCCAATGAACGCCCCAGAGTCCGCCGTGAAGTTGAGTAATCTGACTGTTTAATTAATGTTAATTGCCCACGAGGTATTGAAACTAGTATTAACCCAAATTGCAGTGTTCCACCTAGAATTGGCCAGGGTCTTTTGGCTGATTTCCTCAATATTATTTAAATCATTATCATTATTGTGGACTAATAAATGTCTTACGTTTTCCCTTTTTGGCTGATTTTGACCCACAGCAAACTTATCATGTATCTGGGAGGGCAAATGTCTGACAGCTGTAACTTTAAGGTCACTTGAGCTTTTTCCACTTTGGATTTTTGGTATGGCTTGGATTTGAATGGAGGGTGAGCCTCACTGATGATTTGATGAATTACCCTGGACATTTTCCCATAGTCACTTGATCCTGAGGAAAAAATATCAACATATTCCTCAAGGAGTTCTTTGACTTTCTTGCATTTTTTAGGGTCAAGATCATCTCAAATCCACTTTTAACCAGAGCTATGGTGGGTGAGGGATCAAATCCTAATACCTATAATGATCCAAAACAATGCACATCGGCAATATTCTCAATGGGACATAGTTTTACATAAGCATTAGGGCATGCTGAAGGACTTGGAGGGTATGATTCTATAAATTTTTAATAAGATAGAGATTGATTTCCCATGGGCGGTATCCAAAAGCCCCTGGCAGGTCAATTCTTCCTTGATGGAAGGGTTTGGGTGTCCACATAGCTCTTCTTGATTAGAAGGGATGTGGATCGTGATCCCCATGTCCACAATCACTTGTGAGCCAGAGGGTATTGTAATAGCATGAGGGCATACTTAGGGATCTCCTTTTCAGCGTCCAAAACCTCAGGGGTTAACTTAGTTTTGCCTCCTAAGACTTGATATTTGACTTTAAAAATAGAGGAAAGGTATTTAAAAAGTCATGTCCGTTTTTGGGGATCCTTTACTTTTGACAGGGAGTTCAAATGTTAACATAATCCGATACCCTAGTAGGAAAAGGCTCTTTTCCTTCTGTTTGATGATACAATTGAATTCCCGCATCAATTAGACCCCAATAAGCAACGTATAATTATCATTTTATAGCGACATGGTGGGGAAAGTATTTAATAGTTTCTGGAAATGAAGGGGTAAAGCAGAATATGCTTTAATAGCCTTAGTAGACTGACTACCTACTGTCCCATAATCAGCTTTGTGAATCAAGTCCAGAGCCATTTTTATCTTTTGTATAAGTTGGGAGGAAATAATGTTAACTGTAGAATCGGTGTCAATTATTGCCAAGACTTTAATCTTCTATATGACAGCCTCAACTTGAACCACAGAAGATCTAAACTGGAAATCAACAGCTAGTAGACTATCATTAGGGATATGCAGCTAATCAAGCGGATGATTCTGCTGCGGCCAATCTTAGGGCTGTTTAATGCACTTGAAAGTTTTATCTTCTAATGCTTGGCTTTACATAGAAGAGTTGATTAACAAGATCTGTTTGGGTAAACGACCGATTTTAAAAGAAAGAAATATGGAGATTTTTATTTCTTGAATAGAAAGAGATACTTCAATTTCTGCAGGGGAGCTAACATAAAACAATTTGAAGTGCTGGTGATACAGCTAGAGATAAAACAAGGGTCTTGAGGCACTTGATTTTTATCAGCATAGGGAGCCTCTTTCCCTATACTGACTAAATTTTGTGCTGCCTTACGTTGTTGTAGTGACAAAAGTTCACAGGTTGGTTGGTTATCTTAATGGGTGCATTATAATTCAGGAATAGGCGAGTTGGGAGTGTAACTGCTAGCATTTAAGGCCAAGACTTAAAATGAGGGGGCCCATTGGGTTTGTTTAGGTTGGCCGGAATCTCCAATATAGCTTCTTTAATTTGGAAGATAGACGCCAAGTTAGGCTTCACCGCTTTAAGATAAAGTATGAATGTTTGGCATATTTTTAAATGCCATAAATGAAGCATAGATAATCTCATCTTGTTTAAGACTTTTCCAGCAACTAATGTTTGAGCATCAAGTTAAAAATGGTGAGTGAGCTAAGTTATGGTTTCTCCTCAATTAAGGCTTTTTCCCATAAAAGTTTGCTTTTTGTTGGATAAAGTCACTCCCAAATTCCAGAACCAAGGCAATATTGGCGTCATCCCAAGTCTGGCAATGCATTAGGTGGGGTACCATAACTCTTTGAGCTAAACGACTTAGACAGTTAGTTAGGTGCTTGAGCCGTTGGTTATCAGTGGTCTTCCATAGCACTTTTGTAGCAAAAAAGGAAAAAGAAGATACTACCTTCTCCTGGGACGTACTTCTCTTTGAACAACGTTTTGAACGTGCCACTGGGGGGTTAATGGTCAAACGACGTGGACTGACACCAGGGGGACGTTTTAACACAAAGAGGGACTGATGTCATGTGAAGATTCATAATGGTGGAGGGCGTTCAATTATTTTGTAATGCGTTAATATCTTCTAATTTTAAACCTACATGATCATGGGTGGCGTGAAAGGCTGATTTTGTGGTGATGAGGGGGTAACTGCCAAAGTTTGCTTTAAGCTTAGTAGTTGCATCTCAAAGCTCAAGTTGGTGTTGCTTAAGGGTGAGGATTCTTTGATTAATTCCACTCATCTTAGCGGGTAATTTGGCTAAGAGTTTAAGGCTTTCCTGATCTGAAAAAGTGATCTGACGTTGAATCATTCTTGTCCATTGTTGCTTTTAATTTAAGTTTTTATTTTTATATACTCTGTGAACTTGGGGTGTACCTGGCAGGGATCACCAGTTTTGTCATGATCACAGGTGCATTACCACAGATACTTTGATTATTTTTGGACGGGTGTCCCAAAGCCCTAGGGTGTTGGATAAATACTTTTTGCTTTTTTCTTGGTCAAAAAACTCTTTATACCAGATACTATGTCTGGTGAGGCAATTTTAAAAATAAAAAACTTTCATCCTAAATTGAGAAAGGGAGGAAAAAGTAAAGTTTATTCTGCTTAGAAACGAAATTATAAGGGAGAATCATGAAATTATCCAAACCATCTTCATTCATACTAAGCCAAGATCTAATTCTCACCTCTAAATTTGGATTCTTCGCCTCATAGATTGAGTCTGAACCCCAATTTTATGGCTGGAATTTCGTTGGGGATTATCACCAATAATGGTTGCAGCTTTCTGGATGGTTTAGGATTTAATCCCATCATCCAACTCATCCTAATCTCCAGTTTGGGTTTATCCCGTTGTACAAATAATCCAAATTGGAGATTTGAATAGAAATCCTTACAATTACCAATGGTTACACTCCGCTGGCGAGATTAATAGATCTCTTCTGGAATCTCTCCCAGCTTTAGAAACCTCTTTCAAACCCTGAGAGATTCCCTCTGCCACCTTTGAGGACTATGACCTCTTTTTCAACTTGGCCAAGGAGACCTCACTATGGCACAGTACTTGCGCCTGTTTCAAAAGATAGTATCAAGGTTGTAACTTCTTGACATTTTAAAATGGCCTCCCCCACAAGTCCCTAGATAAAACTGTGCTGCCCTTGGCATATAAGATAGCTCTACCCTTCCTTATCTGGGACATGCTCCATCCTTGCGTCCCTGTTGTCCAACAGCCTCTGTGCTGCCAAATATAACTACACTGAGGGACTTCTGATCTTAAAAACTTGACAGCTCCATTACTGTGGGGCACAATCAGGTTTCAGATCCTGTGGTGAAATATCCATATGAGATGATGGCTGTTATGGACACCTCCAACATATCCATATGCATACCCTTAGTAGTCTCCCAGCACCGCTTATAATTAGCTTTGAGCTCGCTGGAAGGTGGGAATGAAACTATCATCATAGGTGGGGGTCTCCTCACTACTGGCCCTGCACCGCCGCGCTCCACGGAGTACCCCTCACTTTTGTCCTCAAAGGTAGAGGGGGGTAGTTAGTCTAACCCATTTGATTCATAACATTAACTTCACTTTAGCCAAGGACCCTCAATAGCCATTTTAGAACATATGCCTCCTGTCTAACCTGTCATCTCAGTTGGTCCAGTTGAACAACTCTTCTTTATTACTCTAGAGTCACCTCTCATGGCGGACCCTGTCCAGAAATGGGTAGATACCCATGAAAAGATGATTGAAGTTGAGCACTCCTTGGATGACCCTACCAAAAGCTTAGCCATCCTGACCGGTGTAGTTTTGTGTGATAAGAATTTTTCCCACCAAACGTAGTTCATTAAGCTATTATACTCCATTCAAGTCTGGTGGGCAACTCACTGCCAATGTGAAGTCATACGCTGTTGAATCCTCAGGTGATACTCTCGCTTATACTCTGCCCTCTGGGCTTGGAGCCATCCTGTCCTCCCTTGGATCCATGTAAAATATATGCTCCTCTGAAAACTATTTGTTCATGGATACCTTTTTCTCTGCAAGGAAAAATTTTTAAGCGCTCACTTTAGTGAACAATGAAGCTAATGAAATCTTCATTGTCAAGATCTGGATGAAGCCTTAGACCTATCCCTGGGTGTTGGTCATTTTGTGAAGGGTGGTGCATCTTAAATAATTCCAAGCTGTTAAATTTTCATCTGATACGCAAGCTAAAATAACTTAACATTTAAATTGAGGATATAAACTTGCTTTTCAAATGAATCTCCTGCTCATAATTGGGAAGTAGATTCTCCTATAATTCTCAATAATAGCTAAGTAACTCTGGTACGCTCACCATTCTCAAGTCTACTGGCACCAACAATTACAAGACCTTTGTCATTGTACAAAATTAGGAAATTATTCCTCTATAGTTGGGACTGCTTCTCCAGCATGCAACTATGTACTTCTCTTTGGGAAGAATAAACACACATAACTATCTAATATAGATGTAATGGCAACAGATACAAATACTAGGTAGATGACAGATGGATAACAATGGTTAATAAACTAAGCAACAGTAGTTATTAATATCCAAAAAAATGGTAAATGATGATTAATTGATTGATTGATCTTTTATTAATTGGCCAGGCGCCAGTATTATATACCTCTCAGGCATCTCCTGGCTGAACTCATCTATTAGATGAGTTCATTCATATTATGCAAATCCTCTGCTGGTCATGGCAATAGTTATGAAAAAATCCCCAAGTCAATTTGGCCCATGAATTGACTAAAAATAACAATCATTTCAGCCTTATTAAAGCAATTTTACTCTCATAGTTGGGACAACTTTGAGTTTCAAACTTAACATCAAAATCTTCCCAATTAGAGTTACATCATAACTCAACGTCTAACAATAAATGGGGAATAAAATATATATGACCATAAAGGATGACGCACCCCAATTCAGGACGTTGGCAGGCCTCTCAATAGCAATAAGTACGCCCATAATTGGGACATCTATGTTTAAGTGCTTAATTATCGATTTCATTAATCAAACCCATCTTCTGCCTTAGTGCATTAAGACTAGTGCACTAATTTAGGAGGTGCAATTTAGTTAATGCCGTGGGACCACCTTACACCCAAGTGGACCCATATTCAGCCATAATATGATTATATCATAGCTATTATTAGTTATGATAATTTGGACGATTTAAATAGAATTGAGGTGGTTTTGTAAGGAATTTAGTTATGCAGATAAATTGGGAAAGATCAAAGGATCCATCAATGAGATTAATATATTAGTATTGATGGTTTATCTTCAAAGGGTTTATTCTTGAGTCAACCATCATAATCTAACATTTTCCCCCATCTGACTGGAATATAATCCCTGAGTTTCCCAATTCTCTCTTCATATCTGTAAAGACCACTTCAGCATATCAGAAATTTATCACTGCTCTTATTCCTGAACAACATCATTATTTTAAATAAATTGGTCAAAACATTTTTATGAATATGTTTTTAAATTGTTTTTAAGTCTGATTAAGTATCTTTTCAATTTTTTCCAACTTTAATGATGTCCATTTGGCCCTGTTTTTCATTCTGATGCTAGATTGGGCTTAATTGGTGCATGAAGATGAAGAATTAGTTTCCAAGTCGCCTTCCCCCTCAAAGTGGAGGAACAAAAATCATTTTTATCTATTAAAATTTACAATTTTCTTATTACTTGTAATATTAAATCTTATTCTTTTTTTACTATGTATATAGATGATAGATATAATTTTTTTCTTTTTACTATTATATATATATTTTATTATTTTTTCTCATAACTAATTTTTAAGTACTTGTACATACTTATGTTTAAATTCTTCTCTTCTAACTGAGCCACTTTTTAAACTTCCTTAGGAATTTAGCATGGACTCAATTATATACATGGCTCAAATTTTTCTCCTTAATAGTGTAAAAAAAGTTTAAACTCTTCTCTATAACTTTGAATGGGCCAACCCAAATGCAATTTAACTTGTGAATTCAGCCCAAACCAAGGGTATTACAAAATAACACTTCATCCCCCACAGCGAATTTGGGCAGATCATATTGGGTTTTTTGATCTTTTTCATGTTTGGGCCTTACAAAGATCAAAGTTATTATCAAAAGTCTGGGCTTGCAGTTTAATTAAGGTTGCTGCAATCCTCTCAACATACTGAGAATAGCTCAATTCTTGGGGTTCTTGTAGCAAGGAATACAATAATGGGGGTAAGGCTGAATGCTTCCCATATAGAAGTTGGAATGGAGACATCTTTGTGGCCGAATGGTAAGAGATGTTGTAAGCAAAAATGGCTGAATTGAGGAATGTACTCCATTCGGAGGGCTTCTGAGAAGTTAGCTTTTTTAGGATATTGAATAGTGTTCCATTAACTCGTTCTACTGCACCATTTGTTTCTGGGTGGTATGGAGTTGACAGAACACCACGCACCTCCATTAATTCATTGAGCTTCTGGAGAATAACTGCAGTGAAATTTTTGCCATTATCCATTAATATAAATTGAGGAGATCCGTGCCAATTAAATACTTGCTCCAATATAAATTTAGCTGTTGTTGAGGCTCCTAAGTCCTGAATAGCCCTGGCTTCGACCCATTTTGTCAAGTGATCAATTGCCACAATAATATATTTGGCTTTTGCATTGCTAATCGGGAGGAGTCCAACCACATCTATGGATATAGTGTGCCAAGCAAATTTGGGTCAAATAAGCTGGTATGAATTAGCTTCTTGGAAGGGTTTTTCCCCTTGGCAATCTTGGTAACAGCTCAATGTTTCATGGATGTCAGATGCATCGATTTCAAATAGTAATTTTGCTTGAGCTGCTCCTTTGTTTTCTTAAAGCCTCCGTGACTGGTGGCCTTATTAACAGCCAAAATTAGATCTGCATGAGCCGAGGGATGTGGAAATATGTATTTCTTCCCATCAATCAACTTGAATAGTTTTCCTTTTTTAGTGTGGGTATCCTTTCTTAATTTGGAGAGAATTTTTGCACTTGTTCAGGCTCATCGGCAAAAGTTCCACTAACCATCTTCTGATACAAGGCATCCACAGGCTGACAGAGGGTTGCCACAATGGGTAGATGAGACAAACAATCAGCATTCTGATGTTTAGCACCAGCCCAGTGTTTGCTGGTATAGTCATAAGCCTGCAGCTTAAGTGCCCAGAGAGCCAAACGTCCTTCTGGCTCCTTCAAGTTGTTAAGCCAGCTTAGGGATGCATGATCAGATACCACGGTGAAATGCACTCCATGAAGGTATACTCAGAACTGTTTATAGGCATACATAACTGCCAAATGTTCTCTTTCTGTCACAGTATAATTTCTTTTATGGGCATTTAGGGTCCAACTAGCATAGGCTACTGGGTGCTCTTCACCATCTTCTCTGACTTGGGACATAACGGCTCCAATTGCTGTTAATGACGCATCAGTCTGAACAATAAATTCCTTGTCAAAGTCAAGATAGTGAAATACTGGTGCAACTAATAGGGCCGAACAAAGCTGGTTGAATGCCTCCTGGCAGGCCAAATTCCTCTCAAAAGAGACCTTATCCTTAAGTAGATAAAATAAAGGTTCTCTGATTTGAGCAAAGTCAGCAATAAATCAGCGATAGTACCTAATCATGCCCAAAAATACTTGAATATCTTGCTTGGATTCGGGCCTTTTCATCTTAGGTATTGCTTCCAAATTGGCCGGTTGTGGCCAAAGACCTTCTTTATTAATTAAAAACACAAGGTATTCCAGCTGGTCCTAAAGAATTGACACTTCCGGGGCTTGATCTTCAAGTTTGCAGCCGCTAACCTCTTGAAAACCTCTTCCAGGTGTTCCAGATGTTCATCAAAGGTATAGCTGAATACGTTTATATCATCTAGGTATACTAGTACACATGACAATTTAAGATCGCCCAGTATAGTGTCCATCGCTCTCTGGAAGGTAGCTGGAGCATTGCAGAGTCCTTGGGGCATCCTCATTGGTTGAAATAACCCTTCTTGGGTAATAATAGCGCACTTTTCTCACTCAGCTTTGGGAAGATCAATTTGCCAATACCTGATAATTAAATCCATCGCTGAGAAAAACTTTGCACCCTCAAGCCTGTCTAGGGCATCATCAATACGCGGAAGAGGATAGAAATCCTTTTTGGTAATGTTATTAAGCTTCCAGCAGTCAATAACAACCTGATTGCTCCCATATTTCTTTTTTACAATGAGAATTGGAGCAGTCCATGGACTCTTGGATGGCATCAACATACCATGGTCGAGAAGTTCCTTAATTTCCTTTGACACAACCTCTTTGTTGGTTTTTGACCGCCTAATCAGCCTTAATTGGATAGGCAAATGGTCTCCAGTATCAATCATATGAGCCACTCCTCTCACACATCCCAGATCAAAATCATTCCTGGCAGATATAGCATGGTATCTCTCAGATAATCCTTGAACTTGGTCCTTTTCCTGATCATTTAGTTCCCCTAAATTGGCCACAGGTGTGACATTATGCACAATTGACCAACTCATCATTGGGAAGCCCTAGCTCATCCAGGATTCCAAAATCGTGGAAAGATTCAATATCCGTTATAGGAATCAAATGGAGATAGGCAACCACCTGATGCCTTTTGATAAAAATTGGCCAATTCTGCATATTTGCACAGAGGACACTAATTTCTTGATGTCCAGGAATATTTATCCCAGGCGCCACATTAGGTTCAAATCAAGTTTGGGACCAAGATTGATAAACTTCACCAAAAAGTCCTTCTGGGAATTGAATTGTTAGCCCAGTTGAGACTACTGCTTGCATTCCTGAGTTTAGAGTTAGCTCCCTGTTTGCTCGGAGGGGTATTCTCTTAGACTTGTGGATTTGTGTTGGCAGGGCCTTGACATGACGCTTCGATTTATGGTATTCAATAGGGATTATTCCATCTTGATAGGCCAGATTAATAAGCATATTAGGGTTTTTTAGTCCCAATTTTGCATCAATAGTATAGCAAATTGGGATGGTTTGGTTCAAAGTAGTTAAGTTATCATCCTTATGACTAGTGACCACTCCATATCTTCTCATAAAATTGGTGCCAATAAGGACCTCATAGTTTTATTAGGCAAGACTATAGTTGGAGCGGATACTACTATAGACCCAAATCTTATAGGTAAGGCACTATATGCCCCAAGAGCTCTGGTGGTATGTGTTCCTGAAGTGCCATATTCTTGATCATGGGCAACATCCGAGGCTATTCCCAACTTCTTCACCAACTTAGTGCTGACAATATTTAAAGGAGCTCCACTATCAATAATGGCCCAAACATGGACCTTATTGACAGCAATATCAGCATAAGTACACTCAGAGTATGGTTCAGAAGAGTTTATTAAGTGAATAGATTCAGAGTTGCCCAGCTCCAAGTGTGATTTGAGGCAAGAACATATGTCTGGGAAGTTTTCTGCCAGGGTCTGCATAGGGATTGCAACCCGTACATTTTTAGGGAGAGCAGGTCATGAGAGCGGGTAGTGTGAGGATCAAGGCCATGATCCATAATTTGCTTGGCATATGGTTTGGCCACCTCTATTCAGGCCTCTTCTGAGTCTTCACCTGATTTTTGGCCTTTTCAGTATCTAGTTGTAACCATATGTAATCGTCAGCCATAATATGATGTAATGAATCTTCGCTGATAAAATTGGACACAAAAAGTTTGCCAGGATCGGGAGGAATGTTTTTGGTATGATAGGTGGTAGTAGATCATTCCGCCTCTACTCCACCTGCCCTTTTCCAGAATCTGTGTCCTTTTCAACTTTGTAAGCTACATTAACTCCTGTTTTCCCATCTATTCAGGTATAACACTTGCTGGCGATGTGCCCTTTTCTACCACAATGATGGCAAGTGATAGCACTAGATCTGGGACGGTTGGGTTTCTGCTCCTTGGAATTACCATTTCTTTCTTGATTGTGGCTCATATTATTAATTTTATGTTGAGGGCACACTCATTGTGGATTGTTTGGCAAATCTGGCGCATTAAAGCTTCTTGCACAGCGGCGTAAATAGTCCACAAGTCTATTTGTCTCCATATCACAATTAAAAGCAGGAATCATTACTTGTTCCAAATCGTGATATAGCTGTACAGCATGTTTTATGGCGATTAATGCATCATATTTGGTCGTAATGTTTTATCTGAGGAGTACTTGAGCTTCATGGCAAAATAAATCGGCAAACTCTTTGATAGACTCATAAGATCTAAACTTAATATCTAAGAGCTCCATTTTTCATGTTGACAGCTTTTTAGGCCCACCAAATTCCTTAATAACAGCCTGTCAGGCCTCGTTGTAAGACCAATCTTCCCCTAAATAGGGCATTATAAGGTCTACACTGTGTGAGTCTAGACAATTTATGAGCGCTGTTGCCTTTGCATGATCGGATACTCCTCTCATAGCCTTCTTGAAAAGCTTCAGGAAGGAGTATACATTGCCATCTTTATCAAATTTTGCCAAGTTAAGTGGTTTGAAGTCATCTCTGCCTGAGTCCCTAACTGGAGAGGCAGTTTCTCTTCTTAAGTTTGACCGACTTGGGGAACCTTCAGGAATAATGGGATGCTGCAAACGACTTAGAGTGGGCATAGAAGTAAGAACTTGTGGAATGGTTCATGTATTCGATACATCCATCCCATAATCTTCATCTGCCTCATGATAATTATTTGAATTTCTTGACTCTGTTTTCCAAAATTGGGACTGACGTGGCTTCTTAAGTGAACTTTGGCATTCCTTTAGAGCTGCTTCGTCATCCTCCCCTCCCCCAAGACTGGTTGCACACTTGCAACTATTAGTCTTAAGATACTCCATTTCCTTGTTAACATGAGTGAGATCTGCTTCAGCTAATGTCACTCGGGCCAAAAGTGCCTTCATTTCTTCTGACATTCTCGACATCCTTGTGTTAGCAAGCGCCAGTCATCTCTTCATATTGGTTTTCTCCTCAAATAAAATTGTATTGGAAGTACGGAGTTTAGAAATACTTTACCACACATTGGCTAATTTGGCCTTGATATCTGAATTATCTTATTGTTCTACTGTAGCAAGAGGTAACTGGGCTAAAGCCTCAATATCTCTCTGGGTAGCTGAAAATTTGGTCCAAATATAATCTTCCAATTTGATATATTTTTCTTCCAACTCTCAAAGGGTTTTTCTTGAATCTTGGCCCTGTTGTAGAAGGTTTTCCATATTGGCTGCAACATAATGATACTGCATCTCAAGTCTGATGCAGTGGTTAGTTATGCTATTTCCACTGACTTGAGAATCCCAAATTGTTCAGCACTTATGTAGCTATCTTCAGGACGCCTTCATTAAGTTGAGTTACCAACTCATCAATTTGGCCATGGGCTTCTGCTGCAGCTCCAGTGTTTGAAACAATTGCTTTGCGCACTTCTGCAAAGCAAGTATTCAACTTCTTCTAATAAAAAAGCGTGGGCTGACCGTTCCTCATCTTGAATATGATGAAGGTGAGAAAGCTCAAGATTTTGACGGGCAAAGATGCGTTGAGAATGCTTAATTGATGGTTGTACAAAATTAACTAAATATTCATGTGTTGGCCTGACTCTCCTGAAGTCTTTGGGCCAAAGCATCCATGGTGGCTTCTCTATATTTTTGATAAATTTCGTTCTTCAGTGCTTGATCCTTCATATAATAAAATAGACCAAAGCTCAGGTCAGATTGTTGAAGAACCAACCTGGTAGCCTCAAAACAGGGTTTCCAACATTTCCTTGATGTTGGCCTGGGTAAACTCAGCTGGATTAGAAGGTAAAGTTGGGCTTGTTCCAGTAGCTATTAGCTCTAATGAGTACTCATTTCCCTCCTCATTGTTGGAACAATTTGAGGTAAAATGTTCAATGAACTGAACATTGCTTGTTTCCATTTTGGTGTTGCTGTACTTTCAGGCAAATTCTGAAAGCTGATCGTCCATATTCATATTAAGGTAGTTTTTTTCTTTATGTGAGCACCAAAATGTTAAGTTTTCAGCTGATGGTGCAAGCTAAAATAATTTAACAATGAAATTGAGGATATAAACTCGCTTTTCAAATGAAACTCCTGCTCATAATTGGGAAGTAGATTCTCCAATAATTTTCAATAATAGCCAAGTAACTCTGGTACGCTCACCATTCTCAAGTCTACTGACACCAACAATTACAAGACCTTCTGTCTTCATACAAAATTAGGAAATTATCTCTCTATAATCTGGACTACTTCTCCAGCAGGCAACTATGTACTTCCCTTTTAGGAAGAATAAACACACACAACTATCTAATATAGATGTAACGTCAACAGATACAAATACTAGGCAGATGATAGATGGATAACAATGATTAATAAACTAAGCGACAGTAGTTAATAATGATCAATAAAATAGGTAAATGATGATTAATTGATTGATTGATGTTTTATTAATCGGCCAGGCGCCAGTATTATATACCTCTCAGGCATCTCCTGGCTGAACTCATCTATTAGATGAGTTCATTCATATTATGCAAATCCTCTGCTGGTCATGGAAATAATTATGAAAAAATCCCCAAGTCAATTTGGCCCATGAATTGACTAAAAATAACAATCATTTCAGCCTGATTAAAGCAATTTTACTCTCATAGTTGGGACAACTTTGGTTTTTAAACTCAACATCAAAATCTTCTCAATTAGAGTTACATCATAACTCAACGTCTAACAATAAATGGGAAATAAAACATATATGACCATAAAGGATGACGCACCCCAATTCAGGACGTTGGCAGGCCTCTCAATAGCAATAAGTACGCCCATAATTGGGACATCTATGTTTAAGTGCTTAATTATCGATTTCATTAATCAAACCCATCTTCTGCCTTAGTGCATTAAGATTAGTGCACTAATTTAGGAGGTGCAATTTAGTTCATGCCGTGGGACCACCTTGCACCCAAGTGGACCCATAATCAGCCATAATATGATTATATCATAGCTATTATAGCTATGATAATTTGGACGATTTAAATAGAATTGAGGTGGTTTTGTAAGGAATTTAGTTATGCAGATAGATCGGGAAAGATCAAAGGATCCATCAATGAGATTAATATATTAGTATTAATGGTTTTCTCAAAGGGTTTGATTTTCAAGTCAACCATCAAAATCTAACATAAGCTATCATGTTTTAACATCTGATCCCTTCATTGCAGGCTAAATGTACTTTTTGAGAGCTTCTTCTCAATTAAAACCCTCCTATACCCTGTTATTCTGAGGATTGGCTGGTGGCATCAGTTTGACATCTTCACCAACCTTTTGGACTATACCATGCATGTAAAGTTCCCTAGTGGAGTCACGGTTACCATCCATTTCCTGGATGATAATGCAATGGCGCCCCCTAGGAGATGGGGCCCCTCTCCTAAGATGACCTAGCCTCTAATAACTGACTGTCACCCAACCCCAAAGCTTATCCTTCCTAATGCATATGCGTATATGCTGACCTGTTTATTTCCGCTAAGGCCCATCCACTCCTTGAGCACACTAAGTTTACTTTTGAGTTTAAATTGGCCGTGAACCTCCTCAAGACATCCTCTCCAATTTATCCCTTGTCTTTGAGAGAGGAGGCTGACTTGAACATTTGGGTTGATGACATGCTCTCTAAGAGTTAAAGTTTTAAAAACCCTCACCAGTGTGCTCCCCTCCTGTTTGTAGAGAGGCTTGATGTTTCACTTTTTCCCTGCGTTGATCAAGGAAATCTGAACAACGTGACAATGCCTGACCCCATCCGCTCCCCCTGGAGCAACAGATTACCGCTACGTGGAGAAGGCTAGGGTGTTCATCAAGCTTGACTTCATTAATGCTTTCAACCAGATACACATTAAATAAGGCCAGGAGTGGTTGACAGATTTCTGCACCCAGAAAGGCATCTACAAGTTCAGGATCATCACTTTTGGTTTAGAGAGCGCCTGCCTTCTTTCAGATGTTCATTGTTGCTTCCTTGGGAGACCTTAGGGAACCTGCACTATCAAATACATTAATGACATACTAATCTTCATTCCGGATGCAGAATCCTATGAATGTCACATTGTATCTGTCATGGAGTGACTTGCACAGGCAACCTTACTATTAAGACCAGAAATGGGCGAGTTCATCCACTCTAAGGTTGAGTTTTTAGGAAACATTTTCTTCTTGCATGGCTACAAGATTGCCCCAGATAAGAAAGCAGCCATCCTTGATTGAGCTACTTCCTCATCCCTCAAAGAGTTACGCAGCTTCTTCAAAACATGCAGCTTCCTCAAGAAGTATAATACCAGCTTTTAGAAGTCGCCAACCCTCTCTACACCGCTTCTGGGAAGAAAATTTTAGTTGGAGAACAGAATGCAAAGTTGCGTTCCACACTGTTAAGTCCATATTCTTGTCCATCTCAGTGCTAGTAGGTTCAGATCCCAGCTGCTCCTTTATTGTCGTCAAAGATTCTTACAACTTTTGCGGTGGGATCTGCTCTGTTGCAGGAGGGGAAGAATGGGGTGGAAAGGCCTGTTGCTTATTTTCTAAGAAGATGACCCTGGCGCAGCTCAACTACGCTATTAGTGATATGGAACTCCTTGCTGTTATTGAGGAGGTACAGCGCTGGCGTCACCATTTGCATGAGTCTGATTGGCCTTTTACTGTCCGCACTGACCATAAGGCGTTGGTGTAAAACCGCGCCCCCATAAGCTATCCCCTTGCCAGTCCCAGTGGTTGTAAATCATGTCAGTGTTCTATTTCTAATACAACTCTATTATAAGGCACCCAGAACCTGTTACCAGATTCCCTATCCTGAAACCCTGCCTTTGCCCCTGACTCAGCACTAGATGACGCCCTCAATACACAGGAGTGATTAGGCCAGATATAGGTGAAGGGGACCCCACTGTCCAACCACCCGCTCCACTTATGATGAAACCTTTGGAAGGGGATAATGACACCTCTGCCCGCGTTAGGTTGTCCCACCCCTGTCATCTGGCTAAGAAAAGATTAATCAGGTCAGCCACAAAAATGGCGAAATTTTGACAAAGGCTTCCAGTTGCTATATGGGGTCATCCTCCATCAAGGCAAGTGGTAAGTACCACCTGAACCCCTTAAGGAGGGTTTGATCCGCAAATATCAAGAACCTCCAACTGCTGGACACCCTGGCAAGGACAAGACGATTGAGTTAGTCCGCCGCTCCTAAAGTTGGAAGGATATTGCCTCAGATGTGGCAAATATACAAAATCCTTCTTGACGTGTAACTGGTTAAAGCCCGATCACCTGAAGAGTGCTGGGTTTCTTGTCCCCCTAAGCCGCTGAGGGCCCTTGGACATCAGTGTCCGTTGATTTTATCATGGAACTCCCCTTGTCCCAGGGCTATGATGCAGTAATGGTTGTAGCGGACCGTTTTCTCAAGATGGCCCATTTCATCCTGTGCAATACCAATATTACCTCAGTCAAGACAGAACGCCTTATTGTAGACCACATCTTTTCTCTACACTGCCTCCACAAGGAGATTGGCAGTGATTGCATCATGAAATTCACCACTAGTTCTAGGAAGTCCTATTTGTCATCTTAGGCATCCACCCCTGCTGTTCCACAGCCTTTCACTCCCATTTGGATGGGAAGACGGGGAGGGTTACCAAGGTTTGGAGCAATTATTACGTAGTTAAACAAAACGCTAAACAAAAAATTGGTCCTCTTACCTTCCGCTGACAAAATTCTCCTATCATAACCTTAGTCATACATCTACAGACACATCCTCCTTTTCATAAACAATGGTTACAGCCCCATCTTAATCTTAAGTCCGCAGATTGACTCCACCGTTTTGAAGCCAATGAGCGCGCTAAAGAGCTCAGAGATATACATCAGGTAGTGAAAGACCATCTTGTTGATGCTGTGAGGATTTACTAAGCATATGATGACTGAAAGTGTCGTGAAGGCCATGAGTACATGTCTGGAAACTTGGCCATGGTCAAAGCTAAGAACTTCCACCTGAAGCAAACTTGCTACAAGTTAGGCCCAAAGCGTGTTGGACCCTTCAAGATCCTCAAGAAGGTTAGCTAATCAGCTCACCAGGTTGACTTGCCCTCTTTGATCAAAGTGTTCAGCACCCTACATGAGTGCCTCTTTACCACCTTTGATGGTCCCATGCCGCCTAACCCTGAACCTGTCGAAATAGACGATGAACCACAATATGAGATCAATGCTTTTCTTGCTTCCCGCCCAACCCTGACGCCGCCTACAGAACTTGGGGTCCTGGAAAGATTATAATGAGACTGAGAACAGCTATCTCATCAGGTCTTGAACATTTCTCAGAACCTAATTTGCAACTTCCACACTAGATTCCCAGATGCTGTAGGTCCCACCCAAGCCTCCTTAGCCATGAAGCTACCTACTCCCACAAGAATTTTGCCTAGGCCAATGTCCCCTCAGGCGATGTTGAACTTTGTCCAAGAGCGGAGGGTGATATCACAGCTAGTGACATAATGTCTGGTGTTAAACACCCCTCCAAAGCAAAATCAAACAAGCCCTTAGAGTTAAGGCTAAAACCCTTAAAAGTCATTGATAACTTTTATAAGGTCATTGACTAGAAATGGGTTCTGGCTTTGCCATACAGAGCTGAGTAAAACGGCCCACCTGAGGCAGAAAATCCGGCAAAAATTGATCCTAAAATCAGGAAAATCACGCTTTATATAGTTTTGGAATTTGGCTGAATTTGTAAAATTTTAATTTCGTTATAAAGCCAAAATTTTACGGCTCATATCAGTTTTTGTTAACTGCTTTGAAACTTTCCTAAATCTTCCCTTTAAGTAGTATACCTAATTTGAGAAAGTCATTACTTTTCTCAGATAAACAGTTAAATATAATCACTACAACTAACTCCCCAAGTTAGACCCCAATAGATGAACTTTGGGTAGGGGACAATTATGACTGTGTTGGAGTTGCGCACCAATGCCTGAACCGAGATAGCAAATATCATGTCGGTCCATGGAGTTCCTGGCCTATCATATGCTGCACGTGGAGGTTTTCTAGGTTTTATCCTCCTTTCTCATTTCTTCAATCCCTTAATTGGTGCGGTATTATCCCCAGGTCAGCCCACCATAAATCAAAATTAGATAAAATAAAATTTAGATACTAATTGTGCAAGTTTTCCCATACCTTTCTGTTTATTTTTCACAAGATTACCTCTGTTGGAATCATTGTGATGGCTGAAGTCCTATTCCCGCTCTCTCTAACTCCCAAGTTGGGCGCAAACCCACCTCTCACACTCTGGCCTAATCTGCTGACTCTGCCACATCTTATTTTGCTGAGTTTTGCCACAGTTCTTACGCCACCTTCCTCAGCTCTCAGGGACTCCTGTCTCTGATGATTGTCCCCAGTTTGGTGTGCGTTTTGTCTGCCAAATCTATATGGAAACATAAAGATATAACCTATGACGTTACTTACACTTTTTTGGTCAATTTATCTTGTTGTTGCATCTTTTTCCTGGCGCTTTTCCTTCAGTGACCTCCTGCGCTCCAGTTTTCATGGTAATGTAAGACATGAGGTGCACGGTAGTACAATAGGGCACAGTGATCTTTACAAATGTGGAATGGTTGTTGTTATAAGTTTATCGGAATTGTTGAGATATGCTGTAAGTTTTTGCGCAGGGTCAAACCCACTGAGCAACGTAAGGATGATATGGAGATCATCAGCCTACAAGACAAACGTAAAGTTTTTAATAAAATATGAAGCAATCCCTTCAGCCACAACCTTGTTTTCTTTATAATAAAGTAACAGATTCCTTCTACTCTGCTAACATTTTCCTATTAACGATCCCCTCCTTCAATTGTCTCATTTTGCTTATATCTCAGCAACCTCGGACTATACCATATCTTTGGCTTAGCTATTCAGTTCCACCATATACTCATTGGTTTTGAAAGAGTATGGTATTCTAAATTCTCAATCGCTTTAGTTCAAGGTGATATACTCAATATTTGTTGATTATAACATCGTCTAATCACCCTAATTAGAGGCGATCCAATATTAACCCTTTCCAGCCTAATATTACCTCATCTCAAGGCGCTCAAAAAATTGTAACTAGTGTCATGGTTGGCGGATTCTCACTAATCCGTCATAGCTATTCAGGGTTTAATGTCAAGTCATATTAGGATCTAAACAGTTGTGAAGAACCATGTAAATGATGGAGCCAAAAGTCAATTCTTCTACCACTGCCATTAACTCTTTGTCATAAATGGCGCAGTTCAACTCAGGCAAGGACATTTCCTAGTCATATAGCTCGCAGGATGCTACACTTTATCTTTACCCACTTTTACTGTTGACTTTTGGCAGTATCACAGGTCTGCGATGCTTTTTGTACAGGTAAATCATCACTGAGCAATGGATGGACAATATGAAGATCACCAATCCTTTACAAATAACAACAATATAAAATATGGAACTATCGCCCCATCCAACACTTGTATTAAATATATATGTTACTTCAGACTATCTCTGATAACTAATTAAAGAACTCCTCCTTTTATCCCAATTAACTCTTATCCCCAGTATTCATAGTCAATTTCAACCCTTCCACTAGTAATCTCCCATTCATTACATTTTAGGGGTTTTCATTCTATCTCGAGGATTTGGTGGAATTCCCTTAATTTGACAAACTATCAGTACTTCGCTCAATTCACTTCATATCAACATAATCTTCTGCTCAATCTCAAGGCTCACCTCGACATATATATAATACAATCCTCTGAATATATGAATTATCATCCAGTCATAGCAATTTCTCACATTTACCAAAGCAGCTGCTATTCTAAAGTAGGAAGCATCAATGGCCACTATAAACACCCTCTAAGGATCAACATGGTGAGGAATGGATGTGGACACAGGGTGCACTTTACTGCTTGAAAGGCATCCTCTGTAAGGCACCAGATTGAGGTGACTTTCATTAAGATAATAATTATAAAATCTTTGAAATTAGTTCCAGTTAAGTTTGTGTCACTGGTACTCCCACCATGAGAAATTCTTTAAGGTGAGCAAAAAGAGATTAGCGTATTAATTGAATTCTGAAATGATTGAGAATCATGTACAATACTTATATCCTAGAAGGAAAAGGGGTGCATAGTGGCACATGATAGGTGGAATGTTTGCTGTTTTGGTGAAAGGTTCTCCTCATAGCAGGTTCCTCAATAAAAAGTTCAACAAGGGGTCTGATTTTTAGATGGCAGATGGGCCTGGACAGTTTTCATAACAATATTTACCAGCACAATGGAAAGGAAGAACTGTATTAGAATACTAAGTGTCATGTCCAAGTGACATAATTGAACTTACTGGCTATAAGGATCATGCTGGTCGTCAGGAGGCCAAAAAAGTAAAGTTGGAAGGCCTTTATGACCTTAAACATATCCTATACCAATGCTGTGTTAAGGCGAGATATGCCCAGGTTGGTCCTGGGGATGTACAAGAAGTTTGGCCCTGCATTACAGCAGGGGCGTTAAAACAAACCAGCTATATGATATATAATGATGGTTCACTTCAGTTTCTTAACGAATAGGGTTTTAAAACCCATTCAATCTTTAAGATCTTCAACTCATGTCAGCCTTGCCTTAATCAATCACTTGGGTTTAGTCAATTTCTAAGTATAGTACCCTGTCATGTGGAAGAATGCGCTTATTGGTGCACCTGGACTTATCACCACTTCCGCCAATTGATCATTCCCCCGCCATTGCTTAAATATGATTCCTCAAGACCAACCTTCCTCATTGCTCGACTTCTTCTAATGAAATTTCCCATCCTTTTATGCTTTTAAATATATGGTTACTGGGTCAGACCTGTGCGTGGGCCTCTTTGAGGAGGTCTTTAACAACGTTGGCCGTTATATTTTCACTAAAATATTTATAAGATCAAGTGCACCGTTGGGCCCCATTTGTCCCCTCCATACTACGGCACCTAAACCCTCCAGCACAGATATTTGCTTGACTATGGTAGCCCCCATGGTGTCCAACCAACTGTTACTGTTCATTAGTTTCAAATTGCTCTATACCGCGCTAAAACCCTTGCACTGGGTTACTTTGGCTCTGGCGACCTTTGTGGTGCCCTTTTTACCTTAATTCTAAAGATTGGTTCCATAGCGTTGTGGCTGTGCACCGTGCACCGCTTTGCTGGGAATTGTAGAGTTACAGAGACTCTCCTTACACTAAGTTCCAAGTAATCATATTTAAGATAAAAGACAATAAATATCAAGTTGAATAAAAATTCTTTTATGCTAGCTTAAGATTACTCTTATCTAGTCTGCATATCTATACTTATAATAATTGAGGGCTAGATTACTTTCATTAATTAGTGATGTAAGGTAATAAATTTGTTTTTTTCTACTCAATATCACTTTTGAGCAAGTATATAAATTTAAAGAAGAACTAAACAACTTTAAATAACTGACACACAGTAAAACCACAATGTCCTTGGCCCTACGCCCACTGCCCCAAAATGAGGCAGTGGTGAAACCCCATAGCATCTTCCACCCAACAGCAAATGCGTTTGAACTAGATTGACCAGCTCCCCTCCCCAACGCCTTAGGTTGATAGGGATTTACCAAGAATCTCGCCCTCAACTTTGCACGTTCCCAAGCGGTGCCTTGTAGCCTCATTTTGCTCCCCCAAAGCAAGATACAATTTTCCCTCTGGGTTAAACATGTAGAATTGTTTCCCTACGATGACAAACAAATAAAATAATTAGCCCATGCGCTTATGCAGCCTTCAGGCTTTATTGACTTCCGCCCTACAAAGGGTACTTTGACCTTGGCTTCACTTGTGAAGCTGATGCTGCAATTACAGCAAATATTCCACTGGTGTTCCAAGGAACCCCATCCCAACCACTTGTACCTGGTTGCCTGATGACACCACTCTTGTGGCTCGATTTGCTGGCCTCCCAACCCACCTCCCCCTGATATTTTTACAATGAACTAATAGCCGGATTGTCAGCTTATGGCGCCAATATTATTCTACAATTTGTGGTTCCAAATAGAGCCAATCAACTTGTGGGCTCTTGCGCCTTTGCAACTATACACCCAATCTTAACTAAAATCACCATTTTGATTCCCTCTCACACCATTGTCCACTCTGCCTCTGACCAATTTTTCTGGGAAAGAGTAGATATAGGGCGCACCATCTGCCCCATTTGTTTTGACCTGGACCATTTGAAGCAGCACTGTCCTTCCATAGCCTGAGCTGCAGCCCATACGCCCAACTCCTTCCATGATGCTCCCATTGCCAATCCCAAAACTTTATTCATATGGGTAACAATCCTTTCTCCCCCTCTCCCAAGATGGCAGCTACAACCGCCACTGATTCAGCTAATAAGGAACCTACATGTGAAACCCACGGCTCCTACTCCAACCAATCAGAATCTAGCATGGACCCCAGTAAATATAAAAAAACACCTAGCCACCAAACCCAGTCCACACATATGCCAATCAACTTAATGTCTTCATCCAGAATCCCTGGGATTAATTGGAGGAAGTTTTAATTTGGGTAATCCCATCCACGACTTGATTGAGGCCCAAGCCCTGAAATGTACCTAAACACAGAATATGCAGCTCTTTAATTTGGCACTATGTTCTATGTTCCAATGCCAATAAGTCCCAAGGTGATCAACAACTCACCAAAGAGGCTGTTGCTTATCCTGAATGTTGCCCCTCTGAAAGGCTGTAGTGAAACCAGTTGCAGTCTTGGCCAAGGAATTACCCAACCCTGTCCTTACCCCAATGCAACAAGCACATAAAATATATTCCTCCAATTCCTATAAGTTGCAATAAAGCAATACAAAAAGTTGCAAAAGTCTTAAAATTTGGCCCCAAGACCTGCATTAACAGCAACAACATTGCCACCTTCACCACCCTTCCCAAGGATTGCCTCAAAGCTGAGAAAGCCCTCTACAAATATATCACCACCCTCCTCAGAGCAAGAATCGAGCTGCAAGACCCAATCTGATAACTTGACCCCATTTTGAGGATGCACCCACGCCCATACCCTCAGCTCTTTGCCGTACACTGTATGACAAAGAGGAGGATGATGAGCCTCTCAATCCCCGCTCACTCCACACCATGGACACATAGCGGTTTACCACCTCTGACCTGGCTAGATTATTTTAGTTTTTTAATCCAGTTTGTGTAAGGAGAGTGTCTATAACTCTCCTGTTCCCAGCGTGGTAGTGCTCAGTGCACAGAGCCAACGCCAGGAAACTAGCCATATAATAAAAGTCACTATTTCCCAGCAGAGGGTGCTGGAGCAATAATAACTCAAGCCAAAGTGAGCAATTATTAAGATAAAAACCCAGCCAAAAATGACGCGGTGCATGAAGGGAGAAATGGTAAGCGTCCCAGGTTGGAGGGAACCTGGGTGAACCAATGGTGCATTAGGTGATAGCCTAATTGTAGATAAAATGTGGTGGTTAAGGTAGCGTGAAACCTCCTCAAAGAGGTCCACACACAGGATCATTCGAGATATTTTTAAATAAAATGGGAAAAATGGGGAATTTTCTATTGGGAAGTCGACCAGCAAGGAATGTTGGTCGTGGAAAACATAATTAAACTCTGTTGGGGGAATTCAAGGTCTGCCAAAGTGGTTCCAAGCACCAATCCACCAATATGCAAACACTACCATCTGAATTGGTAGCAAACACTGAAACTGACTTCACTTGAGTAATTGATTGAAGTTTGATCTGACCCAAACACGTGATTTCATAAATGGAATGGGTTTCAAAACCCTGTTCCTCGACTAACCAATTTGAACTGTCCACAATTTTTGTGTAAACTGCCCGTTTTAACGCCTGAGCCACGTAAGGGGCTGAGCGTTAGGCACCTCACTAGTCCCAACCTGAGCATATTTTGCCCAAACCCAGCGTTGATCTAGGGTATGCCTCAGGTCAGGGAGGGCCTGTAGCTTCACCCTCTGGGCCTCCTGGCACCCATCCTTATCTTTGAGGTCAGTCCCACTATGATGACATTTAGCCATGACATTACCCTCTCCTCCTGATGGGGCTCAACCCCCCCTCCAGGGGCTTGCGCAAATGAAAAGTTCTTGTGGGCTGGGGCCAACTTCATGGTGGCAACGGTCGGCTTGGGTTGAGATCCAGAAGCCTTGGAGAAACGCTTGTGGAAAGCTTCAATCAGATCTTGGGCATGCACACAGTTGCGCGCTGGAACCCAACTTTTCTCGCAGCGTCAAACCCCTTCCAGGATACCAGGTACTCCAGTCTTCTTTTAACACGGCGGGAGGCAACTATTTCTTCCACCTCCTACTCTGGCGCCCCATCCACGGGATAGGCCTCAGGAGTCTCTGGTGGGGGGCCCTCAAACAACGTCGATTTGCTCTTATGGAAGATGGAGAAGATCTGAAATGAAGAGGGAAGTTCTAGCTGGTATGAGGCATGGCCCACCTTTCCAACAACAAGGTAAGGGCCAATCCTCTTTGGTCCCAGCTTCTTGCATGGATGCTTGATAGGGATGTTATGAGCATCAAGCATCATGAGATCCCCTTCCTTATACGCTGGACCCACTAGGCGCTTTCCATCAGCGTTCTCCTTATAAGCTTGCATTGCTGCCTCCAAACTTGTGGAAACCCACTGGTGGACCTTCTTGATAACCTTGGCAAAGTCCACCACCGCTTCCACCTTAGAACCACAGCTGGGCTCCATGTTAAAGGCGGGGTAAAGCTATGGTTGGAGAAAAAAGGGGAAGAAACCAATAGAGGAATGCAAAGTGTTGTTGTAACTGAATTGGGCCATAGGAAGGTGAGAAGCCCAATCTGAATGATCTGCGGCTATGTAACACCGCAGAAACTGTTCTAAGCACTGGTTCACTTGTTCAGTATGCCCATCTGATTGGGGGTGATAGGCAGTTGAACGGCAGGGGCGAATCTGAAGAGTCTTACACAACTCTTCCCAAAAGACAGAGGTAAAATGGGGTCCCCAGTCACTGATTATTTCCTGGGGAACACCATGGAGCGCAAACACACAAGAGGCGAAGAGCCTAGCCATCTCAGCCGCGGTTATTGTTGTTCTGCAGGGAATAAAGTGGGCAAACTACGTAAAATGGTCCACCACCATGATGGCAACATAGCCATCAGAGACAGGTAATTCCACAATGAAACTCACCAATAAAGGAGTCCAGGGCCCTTTAGCCTTTTGGACGGGTACCAACAACCTTGCTAAAGGTTGCCAATTGGGTTTCATCTGATTGCAGATCAGGCACTCTTTACAAACCGCCCCACCTGAGCAGGCAATCCCTTCCAATTGTATGTGCGTTGTATCAACTCCAACGTCTTTGCTTTCCCTGGATGACCAATATTGAGTCCATCATGATGGTCCTGGATAATTTCCAGGCGCAGTGGTCCAGCAGGAACCCATAGGCGCCCCTGAAACAACACCATTTCATCCTTTATGTGATAGCCCTGGAGAGATCCTCTTGATTCAAAGCGCTCTAGCAAGTGTCATAGTGTATTCAGCTGCTAGCGGCTGAGAAAGGACTACCTTTCTGAACATACTATATTCCTCAAAATTTTCCAGAGGGGCAAGCGCTGGCCCGCTGGCCGGGGGAGAGAAAAGATGGGGCACAATTTATTTGGCGGAATCATCAACTGCGTGTTATGAACTTCCACCATCTTGGGATCAGATGCTAAAGCAGGGTTACGGCTCAAAGCATCCATCAAACCATTATCCTTGCCCTTGGTGAATCATAAGTGAATGCAAATTAGGCAAGGGTCTCATGCCAATGGGTCTGCCGTGGATTAGGACATGAGGAGCGCGGTAGTACAGCAAGGCACGGTGGTCTGTATTTACCCAGAAAGGTTGGGATGAGCCATGCAAGTGGTGACGCCAATAAGTCAGCGCCTCCACCATTGCCAGTAACTTCTTATCATAAGCGGCGTAGTTCAACTCTGGAAAAGACATTTTCTAGAAAAATGTCCCACCGGATGCTCTACCATCTTCACCTACTTGTAACAAGGCAGCAGCTATGGCAAAGTTGGAGGCATCAGTAGACACAATGAACTCTTTGGAAAGGTCGACATGGCAAAGGACAGACGTGGACAACAAGGTGCACTTCACTGCTTGGAAAGCATCCTTTAAAACGGAGGACCACTGAAGCACCTTTGCACCGCTAGCCCTATATAAGGGTGCTGCCACCTTGGAAATATTTAGCGTGAACTTCTTGAGGAACGTACACGTGTAAAAAAGCTTCTTAATTCCTTGAAGGAGGTGGGGGTGGGCCACTCACAAATCGCCTTCTCCTTGTCTGAAGTTATCATTTGTCCTTGGCAAACACGATGTTGCCCAGAAAATTGACCTGGGACTTGTAAAATTCACACTTTCTTATCTTCAGTGTAAGGCTGGTTGCCTTTAACCTCTCCACCACTTGCCAAAGGTGTACTGCATGGGACTCATGGTCAGGGGAAAACACCAGAATGTCATCCATGTAGGCAACCGCACATACACTAACAAGTCCCTCAACGCTGCATCAATGCGGCGTTGAAAGATAGCAGGGGCATTCTTAAGCCCAAAGGGCATGACCCAAAACTGGAAGATCCCTTTTCTGGTATGAAATGCGGTTATCCACTCTTGTCCCTTTTTGATCTGAATCTGATTGAACGCATTAAGCATTCCAGCTTGGAGAAGACCTTTGCCTTCTCCACATAGCGTGCAATCTGTGAATCTAAAGGGATGGTGTTGAGACACAACTAAGATGACCGAAATTATTCCAGATTGAGATTAAATATCTTAGTCTAATGAGATTGAAAAATCTAAAACGAGTATTTCCAATTCTCAATTTGACCAAAGAAAGACTCTTCAGAGTTATCAACCTCCTATAATGGGTGAATCTAACCAATCCAAAGAAGCTCATCAATCTGAAATGACCAAGCAATCTGAAATGAATAATCATTTTCAAAGGGGCTAAGCCCTTGTTAAGAAGGTCAATCGCATCTAATAAGAGCTCTATTAGATATGATCATCACAAATCTTTTAATAATAATGATATTAACAATATCGGTCCTCTGGTAGGAAAAATTTTACCTCAGGTGAATTATGGAAATCCTTGTGAAGAGTAAAGAAATTTCCCCTATAAATATCTCTGGTTTTTAATTAATAAAATGCCTAAATTCTCATCTCATGTAGTTTAATTTTGGTCTATTCTCATACAGGATTCTGTATAACCAATTGGAAATCAACTATTGCAACAAAACTAATAGCTTCATTGCAATTGTGTCAATTCTTTTCTAGAGCCATGGGACTAAACATTTTTTTCCTTCGTAGCACCTGTCTATCATAATATTTCACAAAATTCCAATACTGGTGCTCCTTGCCAGGTCTGCTTCTGAGGCTATCTGGTGAAAACATACTTTCACAACAATGAATATGTCTAGTGAAGAGAGCCCCTCTTCAGAGGAAACTTTGAGTATCACCTGATGGGTACACTCTAACTGGCAAGATTTGCCTTCCGCCAATATTAATAATCTACAATTTCAGGCTTCAATGAACTTGGCCATCGAGGGTCCTGACCAATCTAATTATCATATTCAAGCCTCTAATGTTAAAGAAACCGTTAAAAGCTTGATCTGAGGGTCTATTCTGCCTGTGCTCGCCCTAATTGTGACCAAGCGTCTAAAGTTGCTGACAACATGATGAACCTATATAGCTGAGTGGTCTTACAGCCTACTGAAGTTGGTTTGGCTAGAACTGAGCAGTACCTCTGGCATTACGTACATCCTGCTATTCACCATATACTCCAGATTTTTGGGTTGCATCATCTAGAAATCCAGCGCCAGTTGACTCTAACGCAACAATTTCACTCTCAATTATCCTCATTTTATGAAATGGTATCCAACTTTGGAAAGGATAATCAAGAGGCCATTCTCAATAATTGAAGATAAATTAATGATATTCATAATCAGTTGGTGAGAATCAATAATGGGGTTGTGGGATACATTGGCCAAGAAGTATCTCATCAAGTTAGTAATGCCACTAACCCTACTCACCATCAGGTTAACTCCCTGGAAGAGGAGATTAAGAGACAACTGGATCAGTTGCAGGCCAAACATGAGAAGAGTTTGGGGGATCTTATTGGGTTAACTCAACATCTTGTCCAGGTGGGTAATATTAGAGAAGGTGAACCCGGCCCTGCTGGTACTCCTGGACCACAGGGACCACCTAGCTCCCCATATGTAACTCTGGGACCTCCTGGGGAATGTGGTCCCCCTGGTCCAGTGGGTCAACAAGGACCTCCGGGTCCTTCAGGTAGAGATGGGTCGCAAGGACCCCTGGGACCTCCTGGTCCCCCTGGCTCCTTGCTTCCAACGTCCGATTCTGAACCTTCAATGCTCTTAGTATCTTGAGTACAAGCATTAAAAACCCAAACCCGAGCCATAGCTCAAGGGTTTTTCTTATCTTTAGAAGGTCTTCCAACTGATCTGGACTATTCTTTAATCAATTTATTGGATGGTGTTGAGAATGCACATCGGCTATTTGATGCAAATCAAACTACTCAAGAAACCTTGCTTGCTTCATTGACAGCGTCCATTGAGCGGTTAGTTGCCAAATGTGATGTACTCAAGACTAAGCAAACAGAGATGGTTACTACGTTTTCCAACTTGAACCAAGCTCCTATGAATGACTATCTTAACCAATGGGTTCAAAATTTACAAGATGATTTTAACCTCTTGAGACAACAAGTTGACCGAGTTCCCCCTCATGTCCATTTCACAGAGTCTGAACCCTCCAAAGTTGAACCAGTCGTGGTATCAGGCGTACACGTATTGAACACTGAAGCCACCCTTTTCAAACCAAACTTCAAGGATAAGTTTGAACCAGGTAAAGGTAGCATCCATTCTTTTCTTTTGTTTATGAACGCGCAATGGATGGAGCTACTGATCAACAGAAGGTCCGCCATATCACTTCTTGCTTAAGCCAGTTTCACTAAAGAGATCATGGTTCCTCATCTCAAGGTTTGCACTATGTGGGCTCAAGTGAAAACCGCTCTCATAAAGGAATTTGAGAGTGATCAAATCCTTTTCAACCAAAAGCAAGCCTTTATGATTAATAAATTAAACGAGGAGAGTCTATCCAGGAATTCACTAAATAATTCTACCATGAGGCCCAGACTCTTGCCACGTGTGACCAGATTACTGTTGATGATGCTATAACAGCTGTAATGAGTGCATTCGGTTCTTGCACTCAATTACTACTACACTTGAAATCACTCAAAAGAAATTTTAGCTCCATTATTAACATCAAAGAAGCGCTTATGGAAATTTCTATTGGGGTGGTACATCCGACCTCCTCTAGTGACCCTCGTTCTCACATCCATACAATGCCACCCAAACCTAAATCCAAACTGAATAAGGAGCCGTGTACTTATTGTGGTATTGTGGGTCATGTGGTGTCTCAATGTTGGAAAAAACAAGCGGAGGAGTCAAAAAAGAGGAGTCAGCATAAGGCACGAGGCTCCCTGTGCTGACCTACCTCAGGTGCATCAGTCAAAACCTTTTGATTCTTCTTTAGATTTTTATGTTGTATCCACTCCCAATGAGCTTGATATCCCTAATGAATTATCTAACAAAGACTCTATTTCTGCTTATGCTTTCTCTTTTTCTTCTAATTCCATTTAAACGTTTAATCCCTCAGTATTTTAATCCCAAAGTTTAGCACTGATGTAACCTGGGTGGAAGTCATCATGCATAAGGTAAAAGTTTTGGCTATCATTGATATGGGATCACCCATCAATGTAATCTCGTCCATACTTATGAAGAAAATCAAATTGGCTCTAGATCTGAACCATTCCCAAGATTACAGATCTGCAGGACCTTCCTACACTAAATCTAAAGGAGCCTATTCCTATCTACTGATGCGTTTTGGAAAGTTGGTTGTGTCAGCCCCTGCAGTGGTATTGGATAACAACTTCTATAATCTGCTGTTAGGAACTAATTTTCTCACCGATTTTGATGCAATAATCAGCATTAAGGATAGCTACCTTTCTTTAATTGGGTACCGAGTACCTTTAATCTCACATGATGTTCCCTAAGCAAAGGTAAACTCAAATGAAATGTTTGCTTACTGAAATACCCCACTTCTATCTCACGTCTCGAATACTGAATCCTGGGTCCAAGGACTATACTTCCACCACCGTCAGCTTGTGCCTCTGAGGGCATGCCGTTATATTCAAACTCTCCAATTACTATTCCCCCCAAAGCTCAAATCATTGTTGATACGGGCGTCCAAGTATTTATACCCCATAATCATGTATTAGAGATCTTTGGTCACCAAAATCCCTCTCATTTGGGGGCCTTACCCTTCCTGGGTATCCTTGATCCTGCCTATGATGGGACTGTTTCAATTTTTACTGGCTAATCTCACTTCCTGACCTATGCAATTGAATTTCAATAATCCCATCGCCTATGTGCGGCCTACTCCTGTGATGACATATTATCCATTTCAGGATGAGGAGATTTACACGAATTTTGGCTGGAAGATCACCCTATTGTTGCTCAAATTGACGTCAAATTTGGGGATTCACTTATTTCATAACAACAGCTGGAAGCTGAGGCTCTGATTGAATAATATGCAGATATCTTTGTCCAAGGTCCAGGATATTTTGGCCCGATGAAAGAGGTACAGCATCAGGTGAAAACTGGGGATACTCCTAATATATGAGCTCAACCATATCACAAATCCAAAGTTGAGGAAGCTCAAGTCTCAATGGAACTGAAACAACTCCTCAAGGCTGGGCTATTAACGCTTTCTAAGAGTCCATGGGCTTCTCCTCTACTACTGATCTGAAAAAAGGATGGGGGTCACTGAGTGGTTATGGACTATTGTCAACTCAATGCTGTTACTCAGAAGGATTCTTATCCTTTACCTCACGTAGATGATACATTGAGATTATGGTCTGGATCACAATACTTCTCTAATATGGACCTTGTGAGTGGTTATTGGCAAAATAATCTTACCCTGGAAGATCGTCAAAAATGTGCTCTAATTTCTAGTGATGGGCTATTTGAGCCAACTCATATGCCACAGGGGCTTTGCAATTCCCCTGCTACTTTTCAACGAGCCATGGATGGCTTATTTAGGGATCTGAAACTTTCCTGTGTTTTCTTTTATCTAAATGATGATACTGTTTTTTCACGCACTTTTTAATGAGCATTTGGCTCATTTGAAGGAAGTTTTTAGCTGACTTCGTTGTGCCTCGCTTAAGCTTAAACCATTGAAGTGTGCTTTTTTTATAACTGAGATGGAATTTTTGGGGCATAAAGTTAATCGCGAAGGTATTTTACCCTTATCTAAAAAGATACAAGCTATTTTGGACATTCCTGTTCCAAAAAGTTTGCACAATATCCAAGTGTTTTTAGGGATGGTTGGTTATTATTGACAATTCATCCCCATTTTGTGGAGATTGCTGAACCTTTAGTTTACCTTTTGCACAAGGAAGTCCCTTTTGTATGGATAGAATCACAGCAACAATCCTTTGATCTGTTGTGCCAAGTCTTAATGAGTGCCCCCATCTTAGCCCATCCTGACTTTTCCAAACCTTTTATACTATTTACCAAAGCCAGTGATATTGCTATTGGGGCATTTTGGCTCAACATGATACCAATCTGGTTGATCACCCCATTGTGTATAATAGTAAAACCCTTTCTAAGGCTGAACGCAATTTTTGCGTTACTGAAAGAGAATGCTTCGCTGTGTTGTCTGCCATCAAGCATTTTTGCCCTTATCTTTATGGAAAGCATTTCACTATTATAACAGATCACGCTTCCCTAAAGTGGTTGCAACAAATGAAAAATCCTGATGGGCGCTTAGCTAGATGGGCTTTAAAGCTCTAAATTATGACTTTACTATTTAACATCGTGCTGGAGCTATACATCAAAACGCTGATGGCCATTCTCGGTTGCCTATCTTAACATTATTTTCTGTAGAGGAATATTGCATTTATGACCAGATTGGTAGACCTGAGCTCTGGTTTATGAATCAAAGGATGTTATCTCAAAGCTACAATCCTTAACCGAAGACACTCAGGATAAAAAATGTTCACTATATAAAAATTTGGGATCTAAGTGGTTGCCCTTTATTTGGTCCACTGCGAGGACTGATACCATTATGGAGGACCATCAAGCTGTAGGTCATGGAGCCGTTGCTAAGACTCTACAGTGATTAAATGATCATTGTTACTGGGATAACATGCTGGAATCTGTACACAATGTGCTGGAATTTTGTCTTAATTGCCAACAACAACGTAATGGAAATCTGACATTCCAAAATCAAATTGTGGGACCTTCCAAACCCTTTTTCCACTATGAGTATTGATGTGGTGGGTCCTTTCCCTATGGCCACCTATGGACATCAATATATTCTGTTAGCTATCGACCATTTTACTAAATGGATTGAAGCTATTTCAGTTTCCACAGTTACCACCAAGGTGACAGCATCCTTTCTTTTCAATCAAGTTTTCACAGGCATGGTAGCCTGAAAGTCCTGTTATTGGATAATGGGACCAATTTCATTTCTCAGGTGGTGGCTGAGCTTACCAAACTAATGGGGACTTAATAGTCCTTTACGACTCCACATAATCTTTCAACTAATGGTGCAGTCAAGTGGGCTAACGGTACCCTTGTAGCCATTCTTCAAAAGATGGCGTCTAATGACCTTAGTAGGTGGAACCATTACTTACCTAGTGCGATGTTAGCTTATAGAGTTAGCTATCATTATATTATTGGAATGTCTCCTTTTAGAGCTTTATATGGTCGGGAACCTATCCTCCCCTCAAGTGTATAACCTATATCTGAAGAGGCTACCCCACAAACTACTGATTTAGCTATGAGAAGATTAGCTGACAAAATCATCCAATTACAAGCATTAGCTTCAAGTTCCCTTGCTATTACTACCTTGAAGGAAGGTACCAGAACTAACGCTAGTAGACCTATGCTACCAGAATATCAAGTCGGAGATCTTGTACTTTTCTCTCACCATAGGCTGAGAGGAAGGATTCACAAATTGTACACCTTATGAGCTGGTCCTTATTGTATTATCTATTGTCAGGGTATGGAATACTCCATTGCAGCTATTGATACTGGTACTGTTATCAATAGAGTGCATAGTAGGTTTCTTCGCAAGTATGTGCCCCCTAGGCAAGATCTTGAGGTGGGCATTGTTGGAAATACAACTAAGATGACCGAAATTACTCCAGATCAAGATTCAATATCTCGGTCTAATGAGATTGAAAAATCTAAAATGAGTATTTTAGATTCTCAATTTGATCAAAGAAAAACTCTTTGGAGTTATTGACCTCATACAATGGGTGAATCTAACCAATCCAAAGAAGCTCAGCAATCTGAAATGACCAAGCAATCTGAAATGACTATTCATTTTGAAGGGGCTAAGCCCTCTTTAAGAAGGTTGATCGTATCTAACAAGAGTTTTAATTAGATATGATCATCACAAATCTTAATAGTAATGATAATCAACATTATTGGTCCTCTGGTAGGAAAGATCTTACCTTGGGTGAATCATGGAAATGCTCATGAATAACCACAAAATTTTCCCCTATAAATATCTCTGATTTTTTATTAATAAAGTACCTCAATTCTCATCTTGCATAGTTTAATTTTGGTCTATTCTCATACAGGATTCTGTATACCCAATTGGAAATTATCTATAGCAACGAAACTAATAACTTCATTGCAATTGTGTCAATCTTCGCTAGAGCCATGGAACTAATAATTTCATAGCCTTTGTAGCACATGTTCATTGTAATTTCTCATGAAATTCCAATAGATGGGATGGAGGTCTGGTACAGTAACGGTATTAAGGTTCCCATAGTCTACGCAGGGGCATAGAGTACCATCAGCCTTCTCAACAAAGAGAAGTTGGGAGCAAAAAGGGGAGGTACGCTGAAAAATCGCACCTTTGGCTAAATGATCCTTCACCCACACATCCAACGCCTCTTCCTCCCGCACAGTCAATGGGTAATTGGGGGAAGATATACGCACCAGATCCACAGTGAGCTTGAAGTCACAATCAAATTCAGGGTGCTCAGGAAGTGTGTTAGCGGATGCTGCATCAAAAGAAGATTCCAACCACTTAAAACAGGATGGTAGGGGAACCTCCACAGAGGGCTTCAGCAAAGGGTCAATATTAAGAGTGTGAACATTAGGCCTATGGGGCAATTTTCCCTGGCCGTTATCCTCCAACGAAAGAACAATCAACTTGTGACTGTTGGACAAAGACAAGAATAGAGTGTTTTCTTACAAATTAGTCCTGACTTCAAACTTTTTCCACCACTCTACACCCAAAATAATGGGGAACAAGAGGTTTCTCATAGCTTGAAAATGGTCAGATAAAAGAAAGGCGCCCACCTGGTAGTCCACCAACCCCATGACGTTCAGCGTAGGGATACCTTGAGAAGCCCCGCCTCTAATCATACCACCTGGTGAGTAACTCAACTTAAGGTAGCCAGCAAGGTCTTGGTAAATAAAATTATTAGAGGCACCGGTATCAATTAAAATAATTGTGCTGAACTTCCCCAAAGGGGATGTAAGGGTAGCGGTCAATAAGAAGTATCCAGAATGGGATTTATTCAAAGCAGAAAACTCCACTACCTCACCTGAAAATTCTTCCTCTGGCGTGAGCAAGCTATCAGGGTATGTTTTGGATTCATAGAAGGGGAGGGATAGTGGGCCACTCTTACTATTTAGGCTACATATCCCACCACACCTTCTGCAGGTGCATATACATTATTATATTTCAAACGAAGTTCTTTTTTCACTTCCTGAGTGCCCTGGATAATGGTAGGGGTCAAACGTGGGTTCTCAGGGGTTATCTGATATAACGGTATAAGGTCCTCATCCAGTCCATAAGAACTAATAAACGGTTCAGAGGTTGAGATAAGGTTTTTATTATAAAACACGTTTTTAGATGTGAGTGACCCTATCCCTTAAACAACAGTGGAACGGCTGACGTTATCCAAGGCCAAAACCCCCAGGCCAATCTGTGCCAATTCCGCCAGCATTGTCTGAAAGCGCTGACGAAGTAAAACTCATTTACTAACATCAAATTTGGTAATTTTGGTGGAAAGTTGGGGAATCACAACTTTTGGCCCTTGAAGCATCCATATCAACTAGGTACAAGCATGAAGGGTGGATACTTTCCAGTTGGAGGCAACCATAATAATGCCGAGTTGCTCCAACTTTTGAGGAAAAGAGGAAACAGCGGTGCAGCTGACCACAGCTGAAGCCCACAGCCGGCGCCCACCATTTACACCTTGGAAAAGTTCCATACAGAAAAAGTTTGTACACATAAAATGAAGAGGTTGTTTGACTAATGTAAGGAGAGTGTCTATAGCTCTCCTGTTCCCAGCATGGTAGTGCATGGTGAACAGAGCCAACGCCAGGGAACTAGCCATTAGAATAAAAGTCACTATTGCTCAGCAGAGGGTGCTGGAGCAATAATAACTCATTCCAAAGCAAGTGAATATTAAGATAAAAAACCAACCAAAAATGACGCAGTGCACGAAGGGATAAATGGTAAACGTCCCAGGTTGGAGGGAACCTGGGAGAACCAACAGTGCACTAGATGATAGCTAATCATAGATAGAATATGGTGGTTAAGGTAGTGTGAGACCTCCTCAAAGAGGTCCACGCACAGGATCGTTTGAGATATCTTAAATAAAATGGGAAAAATGGGGAACTTTTTATTGGGAAGTTGACCAACAAGGAATGTTGGTCGTGGAAAACATAATTAAACTCTGTCAGGGAAATTCAGGGTCTGACAAAGTGGTCCCAAGCACCAATCCACCAATAGGCAAACACTACCATCTGAATTGCTAGCAAACACTGAAACTGACTTCACTTGAGTAATTGATTGAAGTTTGATCTTACCTGAAGGCATGATTTCATAAATGGAATGGGTTTTAAAACCCCATCTCTCGACTAACCAAATTGAACTGTCTGCATTAATTGTGTAAACTGTCCGTTTTAACGCCTGAGCCAACATAAGGGGCTGGGCATTAGGCACCTCACTAGTACTAACATGGGCATACTTGGCTTGTACCCAGCGTTGGTTCAGTGTGTGCCTGAGGTCAGGGAGGGCCTGAAGCTTCACCTTCTGGGCCTCCTGTCGCCCAGCCTTATCTTTAGAGTCAGTCCCACTATGATGTCATTTAGCCATGACAGTTTGAGTGATACGTTTGTCTCTTTCCATTTATTCAGATTTTTAGTTTAGTATAAGTTTATCACTTTTGAGTTTACCATTGTCCATCTCCTGGTCAACTTGCCTTGGTTAAATAAATAGATAAATAAAAGGTAATAAATTGTTGCATTGAAGGTACTGAAAAATGTACCACACTTTTTAGAGTCCACAAGACCCCAAAAGTGTATAGGATGAACCACAATGGAACTATGAAATAACTAATATATGAAAATGGATGAGAAGAAATATATCTAAATTTAATCAAATCAAATCAAATTAAACAAGTGATATTATTAAATTAAATTAACAAATTGAATGAAAAAAATGATTAAAGTAAATTGATTTAAGAAAATTTGAATATTTAAGGAATATACACACAATAGAAACTCAGATCAGAAGAACTGAGAAATTGTTCAGGATCCCAATCCTGACATCCTTCAGGGTAGAGGACCACTGGAGAACTTTGCTCCACAAGCCTTATACAAAGGCACCGCTACCTCAGAAAGACTTGGTGTGAACTTTCTTAAGAAAAGTGCAAGTCCCCAAAAAGCTTCAAAATTGTTCACTGAAGTTAGGGTTTTCCACTCACAAATTGCCTTATCCTTGTTTGAAGTGATTATGTGGCCTTAGTTGAATATTATGTTACCCAAGAAGGTGACCTGGGGCCTAAAACTCACACTTATCTATTTTCAGCATCAGATTCGCTGCCCTCAAATGCTCCACCACTTGCTGCAGGGAAATTCTATTATTGATCAGGGAAGAACATTAATATGTGATTTATATAGGCCAAAGCGCATATGCCCAGCAGTTCCCCCAAAATCACTTTTATATGATATTGGAAAATAGTAGGCAAGTTCTTAAGCCTAAAAGTCATGACCCAATATTGAAAGATACTGTTGGACAATTACAAGTCCAATGTACCAAAAATGGCGGTTTAGAGGTAGATAATGAAAAAATTGGCCAAAAGACCCAGGTCAATCCCCGATGGACCCCCTCAAATTGGGGTAACTCTTCTATTACTAATTGGGCAAACAAAATAAGTTTGGGCGGTCAGATTGCACTGAATCCTTGGCCAAACTCAGGGGGTTCATTGGAGGCTCCTCTCCAGGCCACTTCCAATTTAATACAGACTTCACCGCGGAGACCAGCCCCTTTTATAGTGTCAGAGGGGGCTCAACAAGTTGCAAAAATTTTCCAGCCCATTGATTGGGTAAAATGTATCAAAACCTTACCATACGGATTTATCTTACCTGCCTCTATCAGCCATCCCATTAAAGTGAAGTGAGTCTCTGAGCTTTAATAGGTTAAATCTCAATATTTTTAATTCAGATTTTACTAAGCAATCTGAACTTTGAGCCTCACCATCTTAAATGTTAAATAACTATTAAAAGGGTTTTTTTACCGACCACAAAAACTGATAAAAAATTTTATAATAACCAAAACCTTAAGTTACTTTATTAATACTAAAGTCATTATAAGTGATCTACTAACTCCCTTAAATATCTAACACAGCAGTAAAAAGTGAACCTATTTCTATGAAACTATTGTGAAAATCTAGGACAGAATAGCTTCTGCAAGCATCAAAGCCCCCTGGATCCTACAGATACCCTTCCTGATATATAATGTAATAAGGCATTCCTGTCCCTTTTGATACAGATCTGATTAAATACGTTCAAGCAAACTAGTTTCAAAAATACTCTAGCTTTTACATAGTAAGCAATTTGTGTCTACAAAAGGATGGGGTGAAAATTGGTACGTGATGTTGTTCAGGTTTCCATTGTCCACACATGGGCGTAAAATACCATTTGCATTTTCCGCAGAGAGTTGGGGAGCATACTAGAGAGGTATGTAGAAATATGGCTCTTTTTGCTAACTGCTCTCTAACCCACACATCCAAGGCTGCTTCCTCCCATAAAGACAAGGAGTAGATGGGAGAGGAAATGTGCACCAAGTCAACTGTGGATTTGAAATTACAAACAAACTCTTAATGAGCTGGTAAGACATTGGCAGAAGCTGCATCAAACGAAGATTCTAACTCTTCCAAACATTAAAAGTAAGGGTATTTTTAAAGTGTGCTTCAGCAATGGTGCAAGGATGATCGTGTTTATCTTTTGCCATTGGGGCAGATAACCCTGAGGGTTGACTTTGGACATGGAAAGTAAAAATTCCTGCCCACTTTTTTAGAAATAATGACAATTTATTGCATTTTAAAATGGTTCTGACATCAAATTCCTGACACAACTACTCTCCAAAAAAACTGGGTATCAAATATTTTTTAACTTCCAAGAAGCAGTCAGCCAAATGGTACTTGCCAGCTTGATAATTCACCAATCCCTGAATCTTCAGCATGGTAGTACCCTGGGAGGCCCCACCTCTAACCATACCACCAGGTAAGTAGTTCAAATCAAGTTGTCAGGTCTTGGTCTATAAAATTCCCAGAGGCTCCTGTACCCCCACCAAGATAGTTGTTCCAAATTTCCCTAAAAGGGAGGAAATGGTAGCATGCATCAAAAATAACCAGACTAGTCTTTATTCATCGCAGTTAAAGCTAACAAATCACCAGTAAAATCTTTATCATGTATAATTATGCCACCAGGAAAGTTTTTGCATAAAAATGGTGAGGAATATCTAGCCACCATCACCACAGAGAACACACATCCCACCACATCCCTAGCAGTAGCATACACATTTTCATAATGAAAAACAAACTTATTTCCGCCTCCTGAGTCCTTCAAATCATAAAGGAGGTCAAGCGCAGGTTCTCAGGGGTGATATGGTACACAGAAATAGGTTTTGCACAATAACTACAAGAGCTTATAATCAACTCATTTAAATTTATAAGATTTCACTAAAAATTCATTTTTGGTGTCAATGACACCATACCTAATCTGATATCTGGCTGTTCAACACAATTCAAGGCTATCACTGCTAGGCCCCCATAAATGATTTGGCTGTCATTCATGTGCAAGGTGCAAAGATGAAGTCATATCAGAGAAACTTTTTATACTTTGATTTAAGCTAGACTCGCCCAAATCCTTGAATTTTTCTAAAACTAGGGAGAATCAGTGGTGAGGCCTGCCCCATTCAAAGAAGAATTAATAGTTTTGGGCACTGTATCTATAGGGGCCTCTACACGTGACATTATCACAGCTAAATTTATTGAAACGCTAAATAAAGACTTAGGTTAGATCCCTTCAAACCCTCAAGTTTCTCTGAAACTGAAGGAATGAAAGGATATGATTCCTCCCAATTTAAAGGGTGCTTTATTTTTGGCTCCTGTATTTATAGGGGCCTTTCAGGTGAAACAATGACAGCCAAATTACCGGTTCCCTTGCCAGTTGGGTCAGGGAATTCACCCCAAAGAACTTATATCAAATGATTAAAGTTGGCAGGGGGTGCCTGTCATACCAATCATCCCTCATGGAAGTATCCAATGTGTATTAGAGAAACGACAGTCTAATTATTTCAGACAGCAGCAGGGTCTGGCCCAATCACAAAACTCATTTAAATATACTCTCAAAGAGTGTCCAGACTGACATAGAGCAAAAACTCATAGAAGGTTTAGAAGGACGTCATGTACAGACAACTCTGCTCCAAGAACCATTCTAAACCCTCCATAGATTTCCATAAAAGTGGCTGTGTGGTGAACACTAAGAAAACCCAGTCAGTTACCCCAGGGGACATATTATACAGCAAATCCACTTCAAAAAAGGGTGGAGGAGAACACTTTGTAGGTTATTAAGAGAAACTTCTAAGGAGATGAAAGCAATTGCCTGTCAGAACCCAGAATAAACTTCTAGGATAAGTTTAGAGATTGCACCAACAGGATTGGTAAGGTTCCAGAACAACAGGTATGGGCAAGAAGGGTGGGAACTTTCCAGTTGGCAGTAGCAAGAGTAACACTGAGATGCACTAATATTAAACCCAAATGCAAACGTTGTGTTGAGCAACATAAAAACTGTGACAAACATCCATTGCACTCTGTTAATGCTCAGAAAGAGCCCCACATGGATAATTCATATGCGAATATAGTAAAAGGTTGTTTAGCTAATTAAAAAGAGTGTCTGTAATTCTCTCATTACCTAAAAGGTGGTTAATAATGCACAGTCACACAACCAGGGAACTAATTGCTAGTAGTAAAGGGAATAGGGCATCTTGAAAGGCGCTGGTGCACAAGGGGACCCAAGCTTAGGGTGTATAGAATCATATAATTAACTAAATGCCCTAAATGCCAAAACTTGGTTAGACCCCAAGAGGAGTCTATAGCTAACTACAAATCTGTGTTGGGGTTCTTGGGCACCTCAATCTGGAGGAGACCAGGCTTTCTAAGGTGTGTCCCAGAGTCCATTATTAATTTAGATAAATAAAAGTGACTTATATGGTTAAAAATACCCTTGAGGAGGTCTGCAAAGAGGTCAGGCCAAAGGACCATCAGAAAAGAAACAAACGTAGTATTTATTTAAACCTACTACCAACAAAGAAGGTTGATTGCAAAACACTAACTATAAAGAATAGAAGTATCATTTTTCTATCAGGTGATTCACAGCGCCTAATCCAACTAATAAGCATAAACCATCATCCTTTGCGGCACTATAACTCAAGTACACTTGCACTTGGGTGATTGATTACAATTTTTCCAGATTTGGCAATATGATAAAGATGAGATTTGAGCCCCATTTCCCTAGCAAATGTAATGTACCATCCTCATCTAATAAATAACTGGCGCATTGCAAGGTCAAGGATGCATCACACCCATGTCCATCACATGCACCCCCAGAATGAACTTGAGCACAATTTGCCCTTACTTAGAGTTAGTCCAGGGTATGCTTCAGGTCAGGAGGGTTCATTAGCTAGTTCCTCTTGGTTTCTTAAGCTCTGCCTTATTTTTACAATCTGTCCTTACTATTATGTTATTTAACTATAACATTCTAGCTAAGTGAAAACTGCTATTACTCTGATGCAGGTTTGTTTTGTAACAGGTATGAAACTTATACTAGTTAATTATAACATTACCTACATCTACCCCTTATTATTATATCATATTAAAGAATTATATAAAGTTATGGAGATAAAAATATATGGTGGTTATCAATCAAGGTGAAATCTGTTATCACTCTGGTATAGGTTGGGTTTGAAACAGGCTTAAAATTTCTATACTAGCTAGGATAAATCATTGTTTCCTTCCATCTTTTCATAAAATTATTATTTTTAAAAAGATGAAATAAAGATATAGATAATGAAAATAAAGAAAGATAATTTGGTTGTCTATTATGGTGGTTGCTGGCACCAAAAAAATCTTTGTTTTAAAAAAATAGTTACTTTAAGTGATTATGATTATTTGGTTATTTGATAGGTTCAATAGTTTTGGCTGAATGATTGATAGTTCTCTATACTATAAAATCTAAAAAAATAATTTAAACCATCTGATAGATTATAAATACCGTAGCAAAGAAGGGGAATCTAGCCACAATATTTATATATATTAACCTATGTAAAATTGATGGACGGCCATTGATAAGTTTAAGATTAAACAAACTTATCAAATCAGCCAAAAACTGCTAACCATTCTCCTAGATCCAATCAAACTTATTGAACCAACTTAAAACCTCTAACCGCTTTTCTAACTATTTAAAACATTTAATCAGAAATTCATTTACTACTTACTAAATTTGTGACAATCAAGCCTTTGCCAGATTGCCACTGTTATAATTTTGGATGGTATTACTAGGATCTGACAGGCTATTCACACAGGTTGAGCCCTCTGAACAACGGACAGATGATGTGAAGATCATTGGTCCTTTGTATGCACATAAAAATATATTTAAAAATAGGAGCAATTGCCCCAACCAGTTCTTTTATTTATTTTTTATAAATACAGCTACGTTTCGCTGTCATGCTCATCTTTTCACTAAAAAACCTACCTCTCTCAATCGCCCATTTCGCTTATATACATCAGCTGCAGGTGATACTATTTCTTATTGCTTGGGTTATTCTATTCCGCCAATTTTCCTCAAATTTTGGCTTATTATTCTTAATCCGCTGTCACCCTATTTGTAGGCAATTTACTTCATATTTGTCAAACATCAATATAACTTTATCACCTTATATAGAGGCGATCCAATAAAATCATTATATCCAATAAGACTCATTATATCACAATATCACCTCATCCCAAGTCAATTGAATATTTGTAACTGATACTGTGTTTGGCAGTTTCCACTTGGCTGTCATAAGACTATCATCCAGTCAAATCAAAATCGTGACAGCCACATTACAAATTTCCCCATAGGGATATGAAGACCTCAATTAATTAGCTTGACCACTGTACCAAATGTCCTCAGCAGGTCAAGGAAGACTGAAGCAGGGAGCCCTCCTTTGGGGAAGGTGATGTGATGGTCAAGGCTCTGTCTAACCGTCACATAGCCTTGATCTCCCCTAAAATTGAGATCAAGGCTGATATTAGTACTATACTTATTGGGCATGATGGCAACGACCCTCAAAAATGGCATTCTGACAAATCATATGCCAAAAATTTAAACAAACTTGGGAGCTTAGGTGGAAAGCCCTAGCAAAAAAGGTAATCAGGCCAAAGAAAGGCCGCCAACTTGAGATCCACTGAGTTTGGAGATGTTAAGGATAAAGATTAATTGGCTGTCCATGAATCAGAGGCCACCAACCAAAATACTTCATGGTAAGACAATGTCAATGACAAATAGAAACAGCAGAACAGAAAATCAGAAGCCAATAATTTAAATACTTCATGATGGGGAAATATTGAGAGCTTTGACAAAATGCAGCTCAGAAATTCAGGAGGTACCAACACAAATTATGCCAAAAGTGGAAAAATTGAGAGTATAGGAAAATGGCAGCCTAGAAAATCAGAAGCCACTGCAAAAGGTTTAGTTAAAATTAATCCAAAAGTTTGTATTAATGATGAAACAAAAACGTTAATTTTAATTCATCCCTAAAGATCAAAATTAAATAAGGAAAAGTTTCCATAATGGCTAGGGTAACCAAAGGATAGTCTAGAATAGGCTGAAACTAGAGAGACTGAGATTTTTAAGAAAATCCTGTAGAAAGCCTATTACCTGAAGACTCTGCGGGAAAAAATTCTCCCATTTTCCCCATATCCTGACATAAATACAACAGATGAAGGTGCTTAGGACAACTTTGTGTTTTAATATGTAGATTTTCTTAATAAAAATCCCCAAATTCCAAAATAAATTTTTAGATCTTAAGATTACCTTCCTTTTGGAAATTTTAATCTGGCACTATGGACGTTGTGAGGATCACTAAGAGCTCAAAAAGTGTATTGTTTATATGTTGCATCTCTTTAAAGACAAAGTTTGTCTTTGTTTTCCCAGTCTAGGAAACGCTTTGTTGGTGTTGTCCTTATAAGATGCCAGTGTAGCTGTCAGGGAAACAGCAAATAAAGTTAAGGCTAACCTGCCAGTAAGGATGCAGAAGCACCCAAAAGGTGAGCCATAATGTTAGGAGCATTGCCATTCAAACGTCAAAAAAGTGTATGTGAAGGTAGGTAACAATTGAATGCCAACGTGCCATGAGCATAAAAAGCAACCAAGAAAGAAACCAGGCTGTTGTGGCTTTAGGCCCAGGACCTAGTTGTAGGGAGTTGTGAGATTGGATTGGGTAGTTTGGTGCTCCCCATAGGAGAATTGGGTACAACAACATTGACAAGGGAGTGGATCCTCACCTGATGCGGGGATAAATGGGCCCACAAAATATGAGATCCTAATTACAGATGGCCTCTGCAATTGGGGAGAGTTTTAAAAAGCTTTTAACACAATAGGCCCAATTGACTGTGGTAAGTACCAAAATTACCAACATTTTTGGAATCTAGCTGATATGAGGCCTGTGAGCAACATTGTAGACGTTGCAGGGGTTCAGAAAAGAAATTTTTGAACTTAGCAACATAAATTAAAGCGCAAGAAGATTATTTAATGGATTTTAGATAAGAGAATTGACTATCGATTCCCACAGTATGTTATGACTGCTTAGATAGACAAACGATTGGGGAATATCTTAGAAACTGTGAGATTTAGGCCTTTGAGATTTGATCTAACCCAGAAAACTTTGAGCAAGGATGGTGTTAAAATTTGGAGGCTTTGTTATTTGTTAAAGACTGATAGCTCCCCAAACTCTAACTGTACAGGTTTGATATGTGCACTATTAGCATTATCTGATAAAAACTGAATATTGATTGATAAAAGTATGCAGACTGTTACCTGTAATTGAATATATAACTCTAATTGTCCAATGCTCAACCTGCATTTCTCCACAAAATACTCTTTATGTCATCAGTAGAGACTTAAAACCCTTATCCACCTAGCTTGATTCACGCTCAGATCCCTAATTTTACAGTCTTTCCTCTGGTTTTGCAGAGCTACAGCAAGACCTGTCTAAGCTCAGCTTATCTTCTAAGGATCCTCAATCCTTACTATTTATCCTACAATTGAGATTTTTCAATTAAAGCACACAGCAATAATTTCCTGAAGACGAATAGAACTAAAGCAAAAAATGAATTCTGATAAATTAGACTCTTCTTTAATTGAATTATCATGGGAATTTATATAGGGAATTTGGCACCCAACCCTTGGTTGGCGCCTCAGCCATGAAACAGAAGCTGGTGCCATTGAACTTCCCTTTGATGTCTCACCAGTGATGGTCTTCTCCATCTGGTTAGGATTCCTTCATTTGACATCCTTGAGACCTAAAACAGGCAGAGTTAGAAAACGTGTCTCTAAAGTTTTCTACTTGATTCCAGAGAACCAACCATATTTGGCAAGTGGACTGCTTAGGTAATGGAACTTGTTACCCATTATGGCAGGTCACAAACCAACTGATTTATTTTCTAGTTGCAAGTGGCATCATTCGCCTCAAAACTGCTACTTGAATTCTCAATTAGTCGGTGATGAAACCCAACCAATACCAATTGGTACACCTGATAGTTAATCATTGATTAACTATCAGGTGCCAACATTTTGTTAACAACTCTGCCCGAAGAGATCTTGAGCATTGACCCAGATTGATCCCTGATGGATCTAAACCTGGAGAATTATAAAAAATCCCCCCAAACATTATAAACCTGTAATTGAAGTCAAATGATATCCAATTCACTTGTCATAGGTAATTATCCTTTAGCAATCCATGGTGATATAGGAGGCTATAAAGGTGGGCAAAAAATCCCAACACATCCCCCCTCTTGCTTAAAATTCCAGAGAGAATAGGATCAGTACAGGAGAATACCATCTTGGACCAGGTCAAATATTTCTTGATTTCTAGTAGAGCATAGTCAATCTGCACTCAACGCTGCTTAGGACAACCTTTGTTATGCAATCTTTTCCTTTTCTACTTGCTACCACCTCCTCAGAGCGCAATCCCTACAACCCTCTGTTTTTCCAGGATGATCAATTTACTTGTGATGATACTAGTCCCAGAAAGCCAGTTTTCCCCCTGGTCAGGGCATAAGACCCGTTACATATTAGGACTTTAGTCTGTCATTCTAGATTTCCAGTTCTTCCTCCTCGTCCTTGACAGGAGTTTACTGACGTTGATGTTCATCTTGTGGCACAACTAAGAATGCCCAATTATTTTCGCCCTTGTTATTTTCTCACAATAACTTTTTTACTTAAATCATTATTAATTCTTTTCTGAGCTTATCTCATTTATTTTAATTAAAAGTAACAAAAATAGAGCTTAATTGATACTGAAATGCATAATGTTGACAATCATAAAAAGTCCAACATCCCCCCTCTCATTCAGCTCATATTCTAATTTTGGAATCCCAGTTCAGCAACTGCACAACAGTATGTCTGATAAAGATGCTCAGCTCTTCCAACTGATGAGTCATTTTGCGCAATGAAGTCCCATATATGGTCCTCCTAGGACTCATACTCCCAGTCAAGCACCCAAAGTCAGTCTTTCCAAAGAACTACCAGAAATTGTATCCAACACTGACAAAATTCAGATTAGCAATTGTCTAAAATGACTCGCAACCAATCCTCCCTCTGTCATAAATTGCCAAATTAGATTTTGATACTCTCCTGGATTTGGCTCCTTTCACAGATACTCCTACAATCATCGTCAAACCTCCTGAAGCAATGCCCTCTGCTATTGATCAATCAATCCTCACTAGATCTGACTTGCTTCCAGAGTCCCTTTTCCAACTTTGCTAATTTTACAAACCAGCTGTTCTTTCAACTAAACTAGCCATCAGATATCACAAACTTTTTGAACTCCCCTACGCATAATTGAGGACCTGAGTAACTCAGGCTCTTCCAATAGCTCTAAACCCCTCCAATCTTGAAAACATCTTAGATCAAAATGTTGCATCCTATCCCTTTGTTTTTCTGGCAAGGTCTTTTTAGTTGGGCTACAAAGCTTTTAGTCTCTCCCATATTCCATCACTCATTCTGCTTTTGCATCTAAGAAGCTCATAGTCATTGCTTGGAGGATGCCATTAGCTCTCTGCACAACTATCTTGTTACTGGTGTGTCCCATTCATACCTTCCCTGATGGATTTAATTGGGGCATGACTTGGCAACCCTGCCTAGTATCCTTTTCTCAGTGCCAGCTCATATGTCCAATGTTCTTGACAAAGCCCATTGGCAAGCACTTAAGACCAATCTTCCAACTCTGGTATCATATTGGGATTACTTGTTGTTATTTGCCAACTGCCTCTTTTTGTTCTGTTGCTTTCCTCCCTAATCTGGGGTATCACTTTTGGCAAGTACTGATATTTCCATCTCTCTTCCCCTTGGTGCATTCTCATGGGGATCAGCCTCCTCTCAAAGAACTTGGATTTGAGTAGGCCTAGCTCTTTATAGCATCTGATATCAAATATATTTTGATGGTTTATTCAACTCAACTGCAATACATCCTCTCTCCACCAAGAGGCGACATAGGCAGAATCATCCCCAAGTTGAAGATAACCAATAAAAAAATCAGAAAATTGTATTTTTTCTCGGGCATTTTTAATGTGTTTATTCTGCTATATATTTATCAATCTTTTATCATTTTTTATTATTTTTTATATGGGACATGACCTTCACTATGTTTTATTATTTTTTATTTATTCAAGGCAAGCTGACCAGGGGACGGACATTACCAAAATGGAGAAAGAAAGTATTTACATGAAACCTGAGCAGGGTCAACTCTGTCGTAGAAAGTTTTTTACCTCCAGATTGGGACTCAGATTTTTCTGGTTACATCATGGGTAAGGTTTTCATGTCATTATACCTACTAACCTCCAATAGCTTCCTTCGGCTGGCACCCCAATTGATGTGCTAAGGGTGGGAATCAAACCTGCAACCTTCAAGTTGGTAGCCGTATGCCCTACCAACTCGCCTTCCACCCCCAACCTTCACTATGTTCAGCAGTCCATCTTTTTTATTTATTACTCCAAATTAGTTCCTAGGTATACTCTGACCTACCAGTTTTCTATGGTCCAAAGGTCTTATTTTTTAAGAATTAACCATCTATTTTGGTTCAGCGGTCCCTTTTTAGGACTTAACCAAATTATCAGGATATAACCATCTCAATGGATCAGCAGTCCTTCAGGAACACACTTATTATTATTTTTCCTTAATCCAATGCTTTAAATATTTAGCATGGACATGATTCACAACCCTTCCATCCTTGTTCTTAGTGTTTTCCATCACTTTTCAAAGCATACCTTGTATTTCTTGGGGCTTATTCCCAATTTTACCTTTAACTATTCTTTGGAATAGCTCATCCGTTTGCCAGTATACCACTTGGACAATTAATAACCGCAATAAGCCATCTGCATTCTGGTGAGAAGCCCCCACTTGGTGAACAATCTCATAATAATAAACCTAGAGCTTAAGTGCTTTATTGGGCCAGTCATCCTTCTGGCTCTCATAAATTGTGAAGCCAACAAAATGAAGAGTGGTCCGTCACCACATTAAAGTGCAATTCATAGATGTACACCCAAAAATGTTTACAAGCATAAATTACTGCAAGGCATGCATGCTCAGTAACAGCATAATTCCTTTCAGCTGCTGATATTGTCCAGCTCAAATAAGCTACTGGATGTATATCCTTGAGCTCATCTACTTGGCTCAGGATGGCGCCAATTGCTTTAATGAAGCATCAGTTTGGACTAAAAATTTTTTGATTAAAATTCAGATATTTTAATATCAGAGAATTTATCAGATGCTTGCATAACTCTTCATAAGAACTCTGGGACTCTTCAACCAAATTAATCCTTTTTCTGGATCATTCAGCAAATGCAAGAGGTATTTAGAAGTTTTTGCAAAATCCCATATAGATCTTCAGTAGTATCTGACCCTTCCAAGGAACATTTGGATTATTCTGACACTTTTTGAAACAGCCATTCACTCTATGGCCTCAATTTTCTGGTCTTGCAGCTGCAGTCCAGTAGATTTGATGTCAAATCCCAGACATTACAACTCTTTCTTAGAGAAGTGGCACTTCCTAAGCTTGATCTTCAGGTTAGCTGCGGACAGTCTCTTGAAAACTTTATAAAAGTGATTTAAATGGTCAGTAAATGTCTTACTGAACACATTTATATCATCCAAGTACACCATGACGCATGATACCTTCAGGTCATGTAAGATGGTGTCTGTGACTCTCTGAAACGCTTCAGGCGCATTACATAAACCTTGGGATATCCTTGTCAGTTGATACAGCCCCTTTGAGGTGATGCTTGCGCATTTCTCCTGGTCTTCTGTTAGCAATTCTATTTGCCAATATCCTGATATCAGATCCGTCGCAAAGAAATACTTTACTTCTCCAATCAATTTAATGCATCAATGATCTGTGGTAGTGGACATGAATTCTTCTTTGTTATGTTATTTAGTTTCCAAAAATTGATCACCACCTAATTAGAACCGTCCTTCTTATTCACAATCAGGAGAGGGCTCACCCAGGGACTTAAGAGCGGAACTAGAAGTCCATGTTTCACTATTTTGCTTACCCTTTCTTCCACTACTGCTTCAGCCATATTTGACCATCAAATCAATCTCATCCTTATTGGCAAATCTTCTCAGTATTGACTTTGTAAATGACATTCCTTGCACATCCCAAATTGTGGTCATCCTGGGAGAATACTTCCCATTAATTGATAAATGAATTGAGCACCTCTTACTGCTATCTGTCCATCAGATAAGTGAGTTGCGCTCAATTGACCAATAGATTGATGCTTTCAGTCACCCCTGCCAGTAATCCCATCTTGGTGAAGGTCCCAAAATCATGGACCAATAAACTTGGTATGTATATAAATTTTTATCTATATATTTTTTAAATTTTTTCTTTTGCAATGAGACTTAACTACATTTGGGTTCAGAGGTCCTTCTTTTACCCTTCTTCCAAACTGGTTCCAAGGTATACTTTGACCTACCAGTTTTCATGGTTTAAAATCTTATTCTTTTAAGGCTAAACCATCTAATTTGGTTCAGTGGTCCTATTTTAGGATTTAACCAAAATATTAGGACATAACCACTTTTGGTTCAGTGATCCTTTAGAAACATTGCAATTATTTTCTTTTAGATCCAATACTTTCAGTTTTTTAGTATTGACCTTATTCACTATATGACCAGCAGCACTGTTTCTTCATGTATAGGCAACTCTTGCTGATTTTGGCAATACTCATAGTGTTTTCATTCAATGAACCCTCAATCCTGACTTTTCATTTGTCTGACAGGTCCTAATTTCATTTCATATTTCAGCAACTGATACTTGACTCTTTGTATCTCACAAAATGAGGAATTCCTCATTAGATGGCAGTTCCGTTCAATTGCTCTTATCATTTTTTTTCTCTTAAAAACAATTTTTGGTATTCGTTACCATCCAAAATGTTTGAAGTATATCCACTTATGGATCTGGAAACGATCCCCTAATAACACAGATTGATATAGTAACGTTAACTTCATCCAATTTCATATTGGATTGATAATCTACATCTCCAGCATTTTCTGCATCATTAATTAAATAATATTAGGTCAAACAATTTTCTCCTTTATTTTGGATCAATTGTTTCCTGCTTTGACCTTGTTTTCTTCATTGGTATTGCAATCCAATACTCTGAATTGATTGCTTTTTCATATTAATTCCATCCAATGTCTCATCTACTGTCTCATCTAAACACCTTGCCCTCAGGACAATTCAAGTGGACCCAATTTTAACCCAAGTTGGTCTTTCTGTAAATCTTCATCTTAAGTAGATATCTGGTGGAACAGGTTTTCTTGCAGCACTAGACAGTTCTATATCTAGGCTGCAAGTCCTTTTCCCAAATCTTAAGTATCTTCTTTGGTGTCATTCATCATATATAGATCACATTCACATGTTTTCAATTCTTCAGTTTTTCAATTTGCTTCACTAACTGCTCCATGTCAGAGCTGAGTGAACGCAATTGAACGCCATCCACTTCACGTTCCATCTTTAAGAATAAAACTTCTCAGACCAAATGTCATTTTTCCTTTTTCAATGATGTTACTTTTCCTAGTAACTCATTGCGAAAGTGGAAACATCTTTGACTCTTTCCTTATATGACATGTTTTTGGCGTATTTTACTCAACTACCCCTTGTAGTGAGCACAGATTGTTAAAATTTGGGGGTTTTGTTGATTGTTAAAGACTGATAAACCCCTATTTGATTAACTGCTCAGGTTTGGTATGTGCACGATTCATTTTGTCTGATAATAGATGATAGTCAATTGATAATAGTATGAAGACTATTATCCATAGTTTAATAGATAACCAGTTCTGGTCCAACGCTCGACCTGTTACTCTCCTTAAAATATTATTAATGTCTTCAATAGGGATCTATACCCTTATCCGCCTAACTTGATTCACGCTCAGATCCCTAAGTACACAGCCTTTCCTCTGATCTCACGAAGTCTACAGAAATTCCTGTCTAAGCTCAGCTCCTCTTCTAGGGATTCTCAATCCTTACTCTTTATCCTACTAAAGAGTCCCTAATTAAAGAACACAGCAATAATTTCCAAAAGATAAATAGAACTAAAACCAATAATAAATTCTGTTAAATTAGAATCTTTTTATTTATGTAAATTATCAGGGGAATTTATAGAGGGTTTTGGCATTCAACCCTTGGTTGGTGCCTCATCCATGAAATGCCAGTTGTTGCCATTGAACTTCCATTTGACATCTCAACATCAATGGTCTTCTCCATCTGGTTAGGATTCTTGTGTCAAACATCCTTGAGACCTAAAATGAAAAGAGTCAGAAAACGTGTCCTTAACATTTTCCACTTGATCCCAGAAAACTAACTATATCTAGCAAATTACCTGATTAGGAATGGTACTTGCTACTCATTAAGGCAGGTTGCAAACTAACTGATAATTGCTAGTTGCAAAGGCATCACTTGCCTTGCAACTTAATCGATCTAAACCCAATCAGTCATGTGATGAAACCTTACTGATCCCAATTGGTACACCTGATAGTTAATCATTAATCAACTATCAGATGCCCCATTTTTTCAGCAACTCTGCCTGACAAGATCTTAAGCAATCACCTGGATCAATCCCAGATGGATCCAATCCTGGAAAATTACCGAAAATCCTCCAAACTTTTTTAACCCAAAATTGGAGTCAACCAATATCCAAATTACTTGCCATAGGGAATTATCACTTAGTGACACATGGTAATCTAGACAGCTGGAAAGGTGGACAAAAATCCTAACAAGGGGTCCCACGATGTCTAAATATTTTTCCCATAGATAGGATTAAATATATAAAACTTTGCCAAAAAGACTAGTTCTATTCAGTATTAACCCTCCATCAGCTTTTTGAAGGGAAGATAGACTCAAGAGCTCTGATAGGTTAAATTATCATATTAATTAATTTGGAGATTCCTAGCCTGATTTGAACTTTGAGCCTTAACACATTTAAATACTAAGCAGTGAAATCATAATAAGGTTCACTTTTAAATCCCTCAGCACAACTAAATAAAAATTAAAAAAACCAATCTTTAATTTAACTCAAAAGGTAATATTTTAGTTATAAGTGGCCATCAGAATCCCCTGAAGCTATTATTCCATCAGCAGAGAATAATACTTCTCCTGCGGGATATTGTTGAAATCTAGGTGCAAAACCCACCAGTGAGCATAAAATAAGCTTAAAGTCCAACAACTCCAAAACTATAAGACCAATTTGGATAAACTATTTTTTATGAAAGAGGTTGCTTCCACTTAGGTCTTTTTCCATTTTTGAAAGGATTGATATAATTAAAGAAAAAGTTTATACTTTTAAGAAGTAAAAATTTAAGATATGATTGTAATAAATTGGTGTATCATTTTGGAAGAGCAATTAGTGGGTGTTCAATTAATATGATAGTTTTTAAATCTGATGTTTTTAAAAATCTGATATCATTTTTTGGTAGATGGACATTGATAGATTTACAGTAATAAACCTAACTATTTGACTAAGTTTTTAAATATGCTGTCAGAAAATTGACTATGGGCTCTGCTAGTTGGCAGGTTAACCAGTATGAAGACTGGTCAGCCCTTGCTGTTTTACCTTAGGCGTCTAGGCCTGAAGCACTGCTAACCCCTTGGTGTCTCACCTGTGTCATTCAGGGATCCTCTGGCCTAATCCCTAACTAACGAAATAAATTATAAACTTATAACAAAAGGTAGATTAGGCAAAGGGAGATATTTATTGAGAAGGAAGCGCTAGGTATTTATACTATTTACAAAAGGGCTACTGCACCCACAGCCAACCTATCAGCTCTTCTGCTGGTTCTTCCAGCCAACACTCTTCTTCTACATTATTCTCTTCCCTGGCATTGACCCTCTCGCTCCATCTTTCCCAATGTCTGAATTAGTTTTGGCTCATCCTTGGCCTTAAGTTTCCAGTGAGCCATATAAATAATTAATCTAAATAAATGTTAAATTTGGGTTCAACCTTCAAGTTGATAATAATGTGCCAGAAACAACTTTGGTTGCTCACTTTGACTTAAAATATCTCAGCATCTCGCCAACATTTATTCTCATCTTATCTCAATAAAATGATAATAAATGAGGCACTGGAAACAACTTTGTCCGCCTTGAATTCATAATTGTCAGATCCACTGACATTGAATAAATAGTACAGGCAGCAAAATCATAGATAGATGATTGAAGTGAATACATCAGCTTTCCGCTGGAGATCCCACTTCAGTCCACAAATGGTAGTTGGCATCAAACACTGATTTCACTGACTGATATTAACTGGATCATCCTCAGCTATTAGTCACCAGTGATCCTTATACTAACTCAGGGCCGGTTATTGGCCCCACTCAAACCTACTTTAAAACTTGGAGGAATATTAATTTTGGCTCAACCCAAATTGGGGAGCAACTAACCAGCAATCACATAAAATCATATGAAATTCAGTCAATAAGCCATTCCACCAGGATTAGCCATTTCATCCCAAATAATGGTAAATCATTGGAGGATTCCATTTTGGTTAAAATTCCAACATTTCTCCCCACTTAACCAGATGGTAATCCTCCTACTTCCAACCTCAGCGTGTGGGGTGGGCATCCAGGGCTTGCCCCTCCCCACCACCAACAACCGCTGGAACTGAACCACAGTGGTATATCGCCACCACCTCTTCACCAACCTTTAGCTACTTCAGCACCAACCAGCAGAGTCCCCCTGTAGTGAGCACCACTGTTAAAAAATTGGATGGTATTGTTTGGATTCACAATATTGTTTATACAGGTTGAACCCACTGAGCAACAGACAGACAAATTGGGGATTGTCAGTCCTTTTGACACACTTGAAAATATACTTGAAAATTAGGAGCAATTGCCCTATTGACTCTTTATTTGTTTTAATAAATACAGCAATCCTTCGCTGTCCCATTTTCTCTTCTACTATTAAACACCTCTTTCTCTCAATTTCCCATCTCACTTATATACAGCAGCTTCAGGCAATAATGCTCTCATGTCTTGGGCTATTCTATTACACTGATTCTCCTCAAATTTGGATTGTTATTCTCTAATCTTCTATTGCCCTAATTGTAGGCGATTTACTTCATATTTGTTGAATGTTGACATCACCTTATCGTCTTATCACCTATATAGAGATGACTAAATAAAAGCCTGTTATATCCCGATATTGCCTCATCTTGAGGCACTCAAATAATCATAACTGATATCATTTTTGTTGGATTCCACCCTAGCTGTCTCACATTTATCATCCAGTCATATTGGAATCATGACATATGCTATTTTTACTTAAATTAAAAGTATATTGAAAGTAATGATGGTCATTTGTATGTCTAGTTTATTACTGGATAAACTTAATTTCAACATTAGCAAATTAAAAGCTTCAAATCAATGTTGTATTTTTATTTATATTATAATTTATAGAGTTGATGGTAATTGATTGTGAGTCTAGTATTTTTGTAGATGGACATTGATAGATCTACAGTGACAAACCTATCAACTTAACTAAGTAAACACCAAACTGCATTGTAAAACCTTTTTATCTGTTGAATCAACTAAACACCACCAACCATTCAACCAAAGCTAATTGAGCTCATCACATTAACCAATTACCAACTGCATACAGAAACCAGGTTGAGTATTAAATTACCTAAATGGCCACCAACCACTTACCAAAACCAATGAGCCTAATGAACTGATTAAATTATTATCTTCTTACTTTAAATTATTGAGCCTATCAAATTGACTAAATAACAAATTACCAAGTTGAAATGCTATAAAGATCACTATTATCTAATATATCTTTAATGCATTAAATATATGACTTTTACCTATCCTTTTATAATTATAAAAATGAAAAGCAGCCTAAATAGTCTTTAAATTTCTTATATATTATGCCAAGTTAGGCTACTTTAGGTATAGTTATTTATGAGATGATATATCTAAGTTATATTTTTTATTTAACCAAGGCAAGCTGACCGGGGGACAGGCATTACTGAAAGAAAGAAACAATATGAAACCTGAGTGGGGTCAACTCTGTCAAAGAAAGTTTTCCACCTCTGGATCGGGACTTGAATTTTTCTGGTTACATCATGGGTAAGGTTTTCGTGTTATTAGACCTACTAACCACCTATAGCTTCCTTTGGCTGGCACCCTGATTGATGTGTAAAGGGTGGGAATTGAACCCGCAACCTTCAGGTTGGTAGCCATACACCCTACTGACTTGCCTTCCACCCCCTTATATCTAAAATATTTTTTAGTACTAGAAATATATCTTAAACTATATTATAATTTTCAATTTCATAAAAAAAAGTGATGTTTTCAAAGAAGTAGATAGTCTTTTTTCAAAATAAATTGTGAAAAAAGAACTACATTCAAAAAATACTATTTTTTGAGAAAAAAATGACCACCTTATAAATTTTTGTTAAAAAGACAGCCTTTAATTTTGTGTATTATAAAAAGAACCACTTAAAAAAAGGTACTAAAAAGTATGACTAATTATAAAAATCTTTTTTGAAGTCAGTGTCATATTATGATTGAAGTATAGAATTTTTCTCACAGTTACAAATTTAGAGCTTATACTGTATTGGGTCCAAATAAAATCTATAAGCTACTAAGATTATACAGTGCTGAGTATAAAAATTATAAATGATTATTATAAGTTAGTTCAAAATATGCAACCAGCTTAAAAAAGGTTTTTATTGACCATTCATACTTTCTTGATTATTTCATATTTTTTAGTACATTTTTGGTTCTTTTTTCCCAAAAAATGATATATAGATAACTATTATGAGTTAGTTTAAAATACAGTGCTATCATCAAAAAGGTTTTTTAGAATTATTACTTTGAAAAATTTTATCTGGAAAAAAGAACCTCCTTTAAAAAAGCTCTGGAAAATATGAAATGATTGAGAAATTATGCTACCTCAATAAATCTCTTTTTTAGTCAGCGCCATATTTTAAACTGAATTATAGAATTTTGCTTACAAAGAAAATTATATCTTATGTCTGGATTGGGTCTAAGTGTAAACTATAAGCAACTTAGAATATATAGTACTGAGTATATAAATTATAAATACCTATTATAAGTCAGTTAAAATATAGCATTGTCTTCAAAAAGGGTTTTATTGAGGTGGCATACTTTCTCAATTATTTCATACTTTTTAGAGCTTTTTTTAAAAGAGGTTCTTTTTTCCCATTTTTTTTGAGAAGATTCTTTTTTCCCAAAAAAAAATTTTATCCTTATTTCTTCCCCCCCTAAAAACTTAGTGTATTTTCAAAGTGACTCTTCTCCTACTTTTATTAAATATTATTATCTCTATATATCCTTTTTGACCCCTACTATTTCTCTATAAAATTAAGACTCATTGTATAATATTATAAATAGTGTCTTATAAACAAATACTAAAGATTCATTTTATTGATTTTAGTTGATATTTTTGATCAAATCTATATTCAATTTATTTATGCCATCTACAATACTTCTATTTTATTTAACTTAGATGAATGTATTGGTTAACATATGCTGAATTTACTGATCACCTTCTATAGTAATTCAGTTTATTAAATTTTGTTGTTTTTATTAGTTAATCTATAATAAATTTATTGATTACTATCTAAAAAATTCTTTTAACTAAATTTAGATGAGTTTATTGGTCAAATTATGCAAAAAAGATAGCCATCTATAATTTAAGCTCATCTCATTATGATTTTACTGACTGAATTTTGAACATACCTGTTGAATTTCAGTGATTACATATATATCCGCCAAGGGGTTTTTCACACAGGGTTTTGGCCATTGAACAATTGGAACAGATGATATGACAATTTTTGGTTCCTTGAGACACCTGTAAACAATTAATATATATAAAATGGGAACAATTTCTCCCAAACACTTCTTTATTTTAATACAATAAACTTAGCGGATCTTCTTCTAGTCCACTCCCTCTTTTTCCCTTATTTTTTTTCTCTACTAAAAGACCTCTTGTTCCAATCCCTCATTTCGCTGAATACCCAGCAACCTCAGTCAGTACTGACTCTTTCACCTAGTTTATTCATTTTGCCATGTTCTCATTGGTTTCAGCTTGTTGTTCTTCATTCTTCATTGCCCTGATTTGAGGCAATCTAAAATTATCTTATCAAATGTCAACATTGCCTTATCACCCTATTTTGCAGGCAATTCAATATATGTCATTATAACCCATTATTGCCTCAGACTAAGGCGATTGATCCTTATAACTCTGAAATATCCTTGGCGGATTCTGCCCATTGAATCTTTGGTGGAATTCCTCCAATGATCCATTGATCATAATTGTGTCTTGTTGTCCAGTCATATAGATTCATGACATTACCCCCTCCTTGACTGGATGATAAGCAGTACATCTTTTTTCTTCTAACACCATGCAAACAATCATGCGCCAACAGCCATGAGTCCGTGATTTCAATTTCTTCTTCCATATGTGGCTTGGTGCAGAGTTTCCTGACCCAGGCCACATCCCTCTACCCCAGTTTCCTCTTCCCCTCAGTTGATGAAGATGAGGCTGACGTGGACCTCACGACCATTCTAGCCCAAGAAGAACTCCTTCCCAAATTTGTTGTCCATTTGGCTTCCTGGCGCGCCCCCTTTGGGGACATAGTGGCCCAGCTGCGCTGGGGAGGGGAGCGGAGCTTAGGGCCTTCATATAATGAATTGACCTCAGCTCCTAACAAGCAGCTTTAGTTGCTTAGTGCTTCCATCTCCTGCAGAGCCTCATCCCGTGGCCCTGTCTGTCCAGCAGATGCTGTGTTTTGTGCAGTGGGTGATAGTCTGCTGTTTAAGTCCTTTCCCCGCGCTCCTACCCACTTCCAGTCCTTGAGGGTAAATTTTTGCAACAACTGGCTAGCTCGCCTTCACTCTGGGGTCACTGCAGCGTTCACCGCCCTCAGCGCCAACGATCCATTGAAGTACCTTCCCATTATGGCGCTCTTAGGTAACCTTATTTTGCATCCCACAACCGCTTTAGGTTCAGAAATAGAGCTGCACTGAACAGCCCTCGAG